>OLKM01002634.1:42001-49501 GCA_900291075.1 Melanogrammus aeglefinus | reverse complement strand
GTTTCCTTTTCATTCCTGCTTAGCCCCCCATTCCTTCTCCTCCGGGGCGCCCCGTCTTCCAAATGGGATTCCCGTGTTTTTGTATTTCCGGTGGAGACACCAGCAGTGTTGACACTCATCGGCCTAAAGCATGCTTCCCTGCCTCTCAGGATTACTGTTTTCTACTTTCACGTTCGTTTCATCTTCCTCTCGCTGCAAGTAAAATCACTCTCTTCCCAACCCCCTACCCCCAAAGAATCAACAACCCTTCTGTCAGTTCAAAAACCCCCCCCAAAAAAGGCGGCAACATCTGACGGTGGGCCCGCCGTGATAGTCTAGTGACCTTGGCCCGCTTGTTTCTCTCATCTTGGCGCTGTGATGGCGGGCGACTTGACTGGTCTGTGCCGGTCCGGACAGACAGTGGGCCAAGGCTCTGGTGTGACGCTGGCATCCACCACCTGCCTCCTGTCGCTGGGACCGTGCATCCAACGGAAGGGGTGGAGGTGGTGGTGGTGGTGGGTGGGGGGTCGGGACGGGGGGGGATGGGGGGATGGAGGGAAGGTCAGGATCAAGGACCGGAATACGAACATTCTCAGTCAACAGTTTCAATTGAAAGGGAGAGAAGGGAGAGAGAGAGAGAGGAGAGAGAGAGAGAGAGAGGAGAGAGAGAAGAGATGAGAGAGAGGAGAGAGAGACGAGGAGAGGGAGGATGGGAGAGGAGAGAGGAGAGGGCGAAGAGGAGAGAGGAGGGGGACGGGGAGGGAGAGAAGGGAGAGGGAGAGGGAGAGAGGAGAGGACAGAGAGAGAGAGAATACGAGGAGATTAGAGAAGAGAGCAGAGACGAGGGAGACGGAGAGGGAGAGACAGAGACAGAGACAGAGACAGAGAGAGACAGAGACAGAGACAGAGACAGAGGGGGGGGCTGTGTGTGAGCACAAATCTAACTTATGCATACTAACTTTTAGTCTTTGATTAAATTGTTTGTACACATGTATCCGCTAAATTAATTTCCAATAGAGGTTTGCTCTGTCCACAGTTCATTGCATAGATTTAGGGCTGGAGCTTATTTACCTTTTAGGAAATAGAATAAAGAGTGGTGTAGCATAGCCTATTCTATCTGCCATTATGCCATGTCTTGTTAGACAGATTGGAAATGGTCCTCTCCAGATCCTTGGCCTAGCGCTGAGGCCTGAGACTATTTTTTTCTTTCGTTTTCAAATGTCATTACTGTTACTCACAGATGTACGCTAAATCAATGTTACACTGGCTCGTGCTTCTCATTTAGCTCGATGGCGATAGCATAATGGCCGTGAAATGACTTGATTGGATTTGATTTTGAAATCTCGTTCATTGGACTCAGTATGATCTCCAAGGGGGGGGAACAACCGTGCAGTGTATAGTGCGCTGGGATGGGAGAGATGCTTGCCATGACAAACAATGACAAACCTCATCTTGTTCCAAGACAGCGGCATTGAAGAGGGAAATAGACATTGGTATTGATCCGGGTCAGTACGGGTGTAGTGGTCTTTATTTAATCCAATACTCTCCCTGTATTGATCGGGGTGACTCTTTACCATCGACCACCTCACTCAACATAATGGGGAAGGTGTGTTTTCCGAGCACGTTTATAGTTGGATGTGATTGACAGTGTGTTTATCCTGCATCCATTAACATGACAGCCCTGTCTGTGTGCTGTGTGTGTGTGTGTGTGTGTGTGTGTGGTGTGTGTGTGGTGTGGTGTGTGTGTGTGTGTGTGTGTGTGTGTTGTGTTTGTCTTTATATTACTATTGGGGAAACAAGACCTGACAGCACACTCACGTATGGGAACAAAATTCTTGTGGGGAACAAAACCTGGACCCCACCAGGGAAATCATTGAAATGGATTGGGTGTGACGTTGCTGATATGACTATGCAAAAATTTAAATGAAAAAAAAAAACCCCACACTTCACAAAAATCTGCAAATGTGTGTTTGAGTGTGTTTGAGGCTGGCCCTCTACAGACTAAAAAGGGTACTGCAGTTCACTTTTTCGCTCTAAAAACACACACTCACACACTCCAACCACCAATCAAAACGCTGACCTGGCCTGTTGTCACGTGAGATGATCACTTCGTCCACCAAATCAAACGCTGACCTATCTGCACGCGAGATCATCCACATTGGCGGGAGATGAGAAGCGCCAATACACTTCGACGAAAAAGTCAAGATAAAGGTAGGCTAATACGAAGATATGTGCAATTCTAACTTATAAATGTAATATTATAAGAATGTATTGCTTATTTTTCATAAATGTGCAACTCACTGAGTGGTTAGTGGTGTTCGTTGATGTTACAAAATCAAGTATCCTAGCGAAATCGGTTTTTATTTGGCATTTTATATATCCATTGAACTTGTACTGGGGGGGGGGGGCTGATTATGTTCGGTGTAGTCTTTTCGCTTGGTTCTCCGTATCAACAGTAGAGGCTAGAACCGAGCGAAAGGACTACAACCAGCACCCCTTTCCGTTTCCGGTCATCAAGCCGCGAGTCTTCCAACAGAAATCATGGATTTAAAAATGCCAAATAAAAACACGACAGAAACTTTATTCGCTACGATACTTGATTTAGAACATCAACGAACACACTAACCACTCGATGGGTTTTCACATTTCTGAAACGAATGTTTAGGGTTGTTTAAGGACAGGGTTTGTGCATACACCGTGCCCCCATTTTGAAGCAGGCTGGGGCGATTCTAAGGGTGGGTTGCACCAACGTGGTTTAGGGTTAATAAATGGGTTAGTAAATCTAGGTTTAAACTGGGTTTTAAATTAACCCGAGGTTTGTAATTTTAACACTGGATTAGCTAAACCAGTTTTAAAGAAAGATTAAAGTTAAGTTAAGTTCATTTTTCACTGTCCGCCATCTTGGATTTTGACCATCTTCTGCGCCACCTTTTTACCGTAATTAAATCGCCGTTTCTTGGTTTCCGACGGAGACAACCATAAACATACTGTAACGTTCTCAGATACAAGCCAGAAATAATGTTACCGAAAAACATACAGGCAATGTTTTCTGAAAGGGAGGGTGGTTATAAGTTAAGGGGACAGTTTAACTTCAAGGTCGGCCGCACACGCACAACCAAAAAGAGCTTTTGTATCAGCATCTACGGAGTTAAATTGTGGATTAAGAGTGGGAAGTACGAAAGCCAAACACATCAAACAGTTTTAAAAACAAATATAAGGACATCATCTTCACAGAGTACAGAAATTTAGAAGAGCCTCTGTAACCTGTCGTCGTTTTGTAATATATGGTATTTATATATATATATAGTTAATATTCATATTATTTTGATAGAACTCTGTAAATATAGTGATTATAGCTTTTTTTATTATATATACTGACATGTTAATAATATAATATTAACTATACAGGCTAAATTGATCTGTTAAGGGGTAGGACCAGATACGTTTTTTACTTCCTCCTTCCCCCTTTCAAGCATGTGGCAAGTGTCTGTTTTTTGCTTTTGTTTTATTTATTCATTTTCTATTTTAACCTTTTTTATTGCTTACATGTTCTAAATAAAGAAATCAAATCTATTCTCTACAGGCAAAATGGCGAGAAGGCGGGCAACCCCTCAGCATATTGCAGAAACAACATGCCAATCAGTGGCCACAGACCAGACTGCCATGTTAAGAGGTGAAATACATAAACTCCACACCAAAGGCAAAGTGCGTCTCTGTAGTGTAATTGCAACTTCGTACTGAAGATATCGTTTTTTGATATTTCATAGTGTCTTTAGTACTATATACGTTAAAATTATGTGTCATAGGTGAATTCAGAGTTTTGTTTTATTCCCCGGCACTATGTTGCCAACATGTGGGCAACACACATTCTGATTTACTAAAGGTGCCATGACATGCCACAGGTGTGCTGTGATTAACCGTCGCAAGCCGTTTTGGAAATCTGCCCCATATGACATCATATGGGGCAGGAAGTGGGCGTGCGTCCACCTAGATGTGTGCTGGATAAATCAGTCCACCAGCCTACCCAGTGGACTGAAGCAAATGTTGCTCATCTATCCGTCACACATCTAGGTGGACACACACACCTAAGGGGCTGATTTCCAAAACGGCTTGTAACGGCTAATCACACCACACCTGGTAGCATGTCATGGCACCTTTTACTAACTCTTACTTCTGTCAACAGGCAGGGTGTGGTTTGTTCTTGTCCCTTTTGAAAAGGGGGATTTTGTAGTTGATACAGAGGAGAAATGATTGACATTTAAGGATCAGAGAGAAGGAGGAGGATTTATCATTCCAAATGCTTGGTTGTGCGTTTTGACTTCATGTGGCATGGCAAAAAATGGTGGTAAGCATGATTTACTGTATGGTGGCTTATGGTAGACTTGCAATGATTCAAGTACTAATCTTAGCCTAATTTGTCCTGCTTGATAAGGCATTAAGCTGATTCTTTTTGTCTCCTTTGAGCATTTGATGCTGCGTTGGAAGATGACTCATTTGGAAGAATGGTCAATGATGATCATGTCCATCCGTCAAATACCTACCGGCAGGCATGAAAAGAATTTTAGTTGGTGGAAAACCACACCTCTGTCTGTTTGCTGCGAGAGACATAAACAGAGGAGAGGAAATAACGTATGACTATGGAGATAGCAGTTGGCCATGGAGAGAAAAGGTTTGTCAGTGACTAAATGCCTCTGTATAGTATGCGTTATCTATTATAATACGTCAACATCTTTTGACTAACTGCTGCCCTTTTGACCAGGTGACCCTTGTAAAGGAAGGTTTAGATGTTAACCTTTTTTCTGGGTTAAATGAAGGTGAAAAAAGAGACAAGGCATTCTGTTCAAGCAAACACAATAATAAATCTGATCACTAGCATAGTTGTGTTTACCATATGATATACACATTGTGGAAAGGAAGCCATTTTATCTATTTATATATAAGCCATCAATCGGTTGGTTATTACTCAATGTGCTTGACTGATGATTGCGTGCTACTGGCGTTGGTCTTCATCCAGTAGAAGACACATGCAACTGTATAGCTGCTGTGTCGTAGGACTATATGCTTGTAATCAAAATGGTGACTGCTACATAGACAAATTCTGATATAACTGATTCAATTCCAGTATTTTAGGTGGTGTGGTGGAGATTCTCATGACATATCCGTGGACAATGGTATCTTGCCATGCAGCTCCAACCCAGTGATGCAAGAAGAAGAGGTTTCACCCTCCAGCTTGCAGGTAAAGGATTGTGGATGGATGGATTGTGTTTTAGATACTTGTCAATGTGTTTGTGATAAGGAGCCATGCAAACATACACACTTACTAGGTGTAATGAGGTTCAAGTCCATGTCATAGAGTAATGCCAGTTGTAAGGATTTTACATTTGTGAGAATTTCGTGTGCTCAGATACGGTTCTTGCTTATACACACTGGCTTGAAATGGCATGCTAGATACTAGAATACGCACTGACCCAGGATCAGATTTTATGAGAGACAAATCAGCACAGCCTGTTGTTGAGAGAGGAGAGAGTTACAAAAATATCAGACCAACCTGGCAGACATCTTGATGATGGAAACAGAATATCGTATGCTTGTTTTAAAAGCTCCTGAATAAAAAAATGGAATAGCTGTACAAATGTCCCACAAACTTAGTTGGGACATAAATATTGCTGCAGTTGTTAGTTTAACCACTTGAATATTCTTTAGCTACGTAACGGGTCAGACCATGGATTGCATTTTGTCATTTGATATTGTAAGGGAGGCTTGCATGGCAGATGAAGGCTACATTGGAAGTGTGGCATAATGACAATGAATAAACACACTGTCTCAGGTGCAGCCTTGTGGGTATCCGTACCAGTTCCATTCAAAGTTATGGAAACTTTTGGTGGAGCTGTGTACGGATACCCCTAAGGCTGCAACCTGAGACAGTGTGTCAGCATATTATTGGTAACTTTGCGTGGGAAAAGGTTAGGTTATGAATGACCTCAGAAAGGCTGCACCTGAGACACTGTCAGCTGTATTATCAGTAACTTGGAGTGGGAGCTGGGTACGGGTATCCCAATGATAATACAGTGGACACACACTGTCTCAGGTGCAGCCTTGTGGGGCATCGGTACCCAGCTCCCTCTCAAAGTTACCGATCACTTTGAGTGGGAGCAGGAGTTGGATACCCACAAGGTGCACCTGAGACAGTGTGTCGCATGTTTATCAGTAACTTGTAAGTGGGAGCTGGCTACGGGTATCCATGATAAATACAGTGGACAACACTGTCTAGGTGCACTTGTGGTGGTAATCCGTACCGCTACCCAGCTCCCACTCAAAGTTACTGATAATACAACTGACACACACCGTCTCAGGTGCAGCCTTGTGGGGTATCCGTAGCCAGCTCACCTAGCTTTCACTCAAAGTTACTGATAATACAACTGACACACAACGTCTCAGGTGCAGCCTTGTGGGGTATCCGTAGCCAGCTGCCACTCAAAGCTGCCTCCCTTCTTCTGTCCTCTCACCATCTTCAGGCTACACCTCACAAGAGCTGTTACGTTGTATGCTTATGACAGGAGGAGAGTGAGGATATTGAATATTAGCTAACTGGTCAGACCAATGGTTTGCATTCTGTCATTTGATATTGTAGGGAAGCTTGCATGGCAGATGAAGGCTACATGAAGTGCATAATGCAATGAATAAAACTTCACTAAACAGAAGTTAGACTGTCACCCAGGCAATACTTAAGCTACACCAAAAGCAACAAAATCAGCTCACTACATGAGAAATTACATGTTGAACCGACATAATGTGTTGTCATTTACCATAGTTTGACTAACACTGAACCTGTTCCTGGGTCAGTGTGTGCTCTGGTCTGTAGTATGCCATTTCAGAAACGGTGATTAGGCTGCGAGCCTGTGGACAACCCGTACACAGCTCCCACTCAAAATTACAAAATTACTGATAATACAGCGGACACACACTGTCCACTGTGCTATCCGTACCCAGCTTCCACTCAAAGTTACGGATAACTTTGAGTGGGAGCTGGGTACGGATACCCCATAAGGCTGCACCTGAGATGGTGTGTTTCAGCTGAATTATTGGTAACTTTGCGTGGGAAAAGGTAGTAATACTCACAAGCTTATACTGATACAGTGTGTGTGTGTCCTGTTTTATCAGTAACTTTGAGTGGGAGCTGGGTACGGGCGTATACACAGGTCACCTGAGACAGTGCTTACTCGTGTGACTTGAGATCATTTGTATGTTGATGTTCTCTTCAGGGTTGTATTTCCGCTAAAACAGTCGGTTGGTTATTCACTCACAATGTGCTTGACTAATGATCTGATTTGGCTTTTCAATTAGTTGCTGACTGGAACAACAGATTAGAGATACATACATAACCATGAAGACGCATATGCAATTGTATAGCTGTTGTGTAGACTATATGCTTTGTTAATCAAATGGTGGACTCCTACTCATAGACAATTCTGAATAACTGATTCATTTCATATTTTTAGGGTCGTTGGTGGCGTTCTGATA
>OLKM01002634.1:17839-39692 GCA_900291075.1 Melanogrammus aeglefinus | reverse complement strand
CACTGTTAGCTGTTTATCAGCTCTTTGAGTGGGAGCTGGGTCGGGTATCTTCAACGATAATACAGCGACCACTGTCTCCAGGTGCAGCTGTGGGGCGATCGGTACCAGCTACCTCTCAAAGGTTACCGATCATTTGCAGTGGGAGCCGAGATACTATGGATACCCCACAAGGCTGCACCTGAGACAGTGTGTCGCTGTATTATCAGTCTTCAACTTGGAGTGTAGAGCTGGAGGTACGAGTATCCCACTGAAAATACAGTGGAACACTGTCTTAGGGCGACTTGTGGGTAAATCAGCTACAGCTCACCCAGCTTTCACTCAAAGTTACTGACAATACAACTGACAACAACACGGTCTGCGTTGCAGCTTATGTGGGTTCCGTACCCCAGCTGCTTCAAAGCTGCCTCCCTTTCTTCTGTCTCTCACATCTTTCAGCTAGCTCACAAGAGCTGTTTACAGTGTGTATGCTATGACCAGGAGGAGAGTGAGGATATTGAAATCTAAGCTAATGGTTAGACAATGGTTCTGCACTTCTGTCATTTGATATTGTAGGAGAGCTTGCATGGCGTGCAGGTACATGAAAGTGGCATTATCGCAATGAATGAAAACTTCACTAAAAGAGCTTAGATGTCACCCAGGCAAAATTAAGCATACACAACACAAAATAGCTCATACATGAGAAATTACTGTTGATCGACATTATTGTTGTCACTTTCTCACGCCTAGTTCTGGACTACACTTTGGTCTGTTCGCTGGTTTCGTGTGCTTGCTCTGGTCGGTCAGCTCTGCCGGCTTCAGACTACGGTCGTTTCTTGCGTCTGTCAGCTCTTGCGCTGGAGACATCTATGTACACCTCCACGCTTCCCATTCTCAACATTACTCTCGCCTTCTAATAGCGACCACACTGTCAATTGTGTGATGCCTTACCCATGCTTCACTCACCACAGCTCTAGCGGAATAACTTGAGTGGGAGCTGGTTCGGATACCATAAGGTGACCTGAGGATGGTGGTGTCAGCTGGATATTGGTACTCTTGCGTGGCAAAAGGTTAGGTCGCATTGAATACCTCCCAGGCTATACCTAACCAGGCTGTGGCATGTGTTCCCAGTCTCTATCAGTTAACTTTGAGTGGTGGCGCTGGGTACGGGCTCTATTCCCACAAGTCTCACCTGAGACGAGCCTACTAGCTGTCTGACTTGAGATAATTTGTATGTTGATCGTTCTCTTCAGGGTTGTATTTCCGCTAAAACAGTCGGATTGGTTTATTAGCTCAATGTGCTGTGACTGATGCTAAAAATTAGTTGCAGACTGGCGGATTGGTTCTACCAGTAGAAGACGGGCTGCACTGTATAGCTGTTGTGTGGACTATATGCTTGTATCAAAATGGTATCTACACAGACAAATTCTGAATACTGATTCAATTCATATTTTTAGGGTGGTGGTGGCAGATTATCATGAATCTCCGCTGGGACAATAGTATTCTGCCCCATGCAGTCCAACCCAGTGATGCAGAGAATAGTTCACTCCAGCTTGCAGTGTAAAGGTTGTGATGATTGGATTGTGTTGTAAGTTACTTGTCAATTGTCTTGTGATAAGGACCATGGAAACATATCCATTACTAGCGTGTATGAGTTCAAGTCCATGTCAGAGTAATGCCAGTGTGAGATTTTTTCATTTGTGAGGATCGTGCTGCTCAGATCGGTTCTTGTTATACACACATGCTTGACAATGGACATGCTAATATTAGAATACGCACTGACCCAGATAGGATTTTACGAGAACCCATTCAGCAAGCCTGTTGTTGAGGGAGGGGAGAGTTCAAAAAATGATCAGACCACGTGGCGGATCTTTGATTGGAAACAGGAATATCATATGCTTGTTTTTAAAATCCGATAAAAAAATGACAATAGCTGTACAAATGTCCACAAACTTGTTTGGGACATAAATATGCTGCAGTTGTCTAGTTTTAACCACTTGATTTCTGGCTAACTGTAGCAAATGGAGTTTGGCATTTTTGCATTTGATATTGTAGGGCTTGCATGGAGCAAATGAGGCTACTGAAGTGCATAATGCCATGATTAAAACCCACTGTCTCAGTAGCCCTTAGTGGGGTATCCGATACCCAGCTTCACTCAAGTTAGGATCAACTTAGTGGAGCTGGGGTAGCCGGATAACCACAAGCTGCACCCTGAGACAGCGTGCTGTCGCTGTATCAGCAGTAATTGGAGTGGGAGCTGGGTTACGGATATCACTGATAGACGTGTCACTCAAGCATTCTGTGAAGGCAGCGAGAATATCGATCGCTGCAGAATAATCATTATTGATGGATGACGTGAGTGAAGTTTCACACTCTGGACATTGCCTCCTCCAGGCCCGCAGGAGGATTGGGGTTGGATTTTATTTTTTAATTTTGTTGCAACTCCAGTTACATGTGATGTGAAGTTAGGAATGTGAGAAATACGTTGTCAGTAAACAAAGACCTATAGCACGACTCGGTCAGAACTCTGCCGGAATCAAATGTCGGAGGGGGTGGTTGTTCAGGCTAGCTGTTAGCAATGGTTTGTATTGTTTGCTCAGTTTTCAGTTATAAGCAAGCACACTTGCAAGTCGGCCAAATGCTCTTTTGCGTTTTGCACGCAGTATCCTGAAAATTTAGACATCTCAAGAATTGTCTTAGCGGAGCAACTCCACCCTTGAGGCTCTCTCTCAATCCTACATGGCATCTATACTTCCATAGCTGCTTGCCAGGTCCTTACATAACCTAAAATAAACAGGTATTAGATGACATTTGAAGCGCACGTACCAGTAATCTCTCCATTAGACGTGTGTATCTTGTTTGTTTTAATGGTAGATTTTAATTGTGTTTCTTGAAGAGCAACGAGAAGATTCCTGTTTGGATTTGATCTTTTGCATCGAGTATGACACATGGAGATGATTGTCGACCTTCATTGTGCAAGGATTAGAAAGGACCAAAGCGTCTTTGTAAGTCCCACCACAAAATGTCAGTCATCGTCATGTACTGTAGACTCTTTGTGGAATGACCAAAGCTACTTACTTCGTGGTTCAAAGTTATCACTGGACGATGGTAGGTACGCGTACTTGACGGGAGGCGGAACTCTGAGGACGGAACCGCCAGGTTGGTTCATCAGGTGAGAGCCAACCGCCTGATGTTTCTCATGGAAAAAAGGCTTGGTTAACCATTTGTACCGTTTGTTATTTGCTTGTAAGCTCTGGTTCTACCACCTATCCTCTTTACATGAACAAAGGACCCACACCAGCAGGCTGCCTGTTCGTTACGGACAGTACAGGTCCTTCCTGTCACCATGATAAGCCCGTGACCGACTCTTTAAATAATTAGTTTTGAGTGGATTTTAGATAGTGAATGGCAAGTGTATTTGTGCCATCTAACTGTTTTATTTTTATTTCTTAAAGATGAAACGGATTCACTGATGGATCTTGATGAGCTGTTAGTTGCACCACTATGTAGTGGGGAAGATACGTTCCAGCTTCAATTGCAGAAGTACAGATGATAGAGATGTCTGTGAAATGTCACCATGCTACTGTCAACCATCTCCTTGTCAGATCGGATTCTGAGTAGCAGGGCAGTCTGCACAAGGTCTGTTTCCTGAAACACATGCTTCTCTAGCGGGAAATGTGAAGTGCCTCGTCTCCATTCCTGCTGTCCAGAAAGAAAGAAGAATGGATCTCGGATGTACACAACGAGACAGTTCGGTCTGTATTGGCGGGTCTTCTTTCTAGAAACAAATCAGTGTGAAGATTTTGGAGCGTAAACACACAAGGGCTGTAGTAGCAAAAGCACTTAAGTTTCCCAAGGGGTGTTCTCAAACAACAAGACGCGATGCAACTTAGAATAGTCTCCGAACAAAGGTAATGTTTGAATAAGGCTTGAGTTTGAAAACGGGCACAGGGAAACTGGATTGACGCAAAGCAAGCCAAGAGAAGAAATCCAAGCACAAGGACTAAATGCCACTGTTCTAACTGTCAAGGTATTTTGAAACGTATATGTGGAGACATTTTATCAGATGTGCAAATTCAACTCGTCCATCCCAACGGGAAAAACTAACGGTCCAACGCCGCTCTGAGCCTTTGCAGAACCAACCTGCTGGAGTTTCGGAGAGATATGGACACTGACGTGACACATAACAGGATGCGGTTGCACATGCAGCAGTCCAGAAATGGATGGTGCATCATGGAGATGGGGAAGCACCTCTGCAAAAAGCAATTGGATTTGAAGTTTGTAAAGCAACGGATTCATATCCGGCAAAGTTAAGGGGCTTGGCGACTTTGCTACATGGTGAGAGAGCTCCAACTGAAGACAATCAAAAGAAATAATACCAGGCGACATTCATGCGCAGTCTTATGCCAGTGAAACACACAGGCACAAGGCAATAAAGGTAATTTCCAATCGCTTCCTCGGAACTTGGACACAGCCTCAGGAGGGATGTTCCCTATGTCCTGGAGAGGTGATGCCAATCATCAAGAACAAGGATGGCGCAGAAGGCAGCTCGAGCCTTTCGAAATCTGTCACTATGATGCGAAATGCCGGAGCTCTGTGTCAGTCACTTCTTGAAAAGAGCCTCAATGAGTCCAGCTGGACGCCCCCAGCTTGCTGCTTTCACAGCAGATGTTGCAGAAGTTGACCAATTACCTGGATTGAGAAGAACGCAGTACCAAACATGTTTGATCTTGAGGCGTCCATCGCAACTGGGCCACCTGCCAAGGTGACTCTCGCACGGTTATATTATTCACCAGGCGTAGGAAGGTGAAGTGTCCAAAAATGTCTCTCTGAATTTCACTCAGGACACTCAAGACCTCACGAAGAGTCAAACCTCGCTCTCTCTCTAGATCGAGAAAAAGCTCTGCCATCATTTACCAGATAGAAATAGGAGGAAAGAGGTAGGAAGTTGCCTATCCTCTAGCCTGTATATGAAGACTTCAACATGCTACATCAAAGAGAAAGGAGTGTGGGGTTTATGGGCCGTCCTCAAGAACGCATATTGTTTGCCAGACCAGGAAGTGGTTGTCGCCACTACACAGAGGGCAGATTGCATCGCCCAGTTTGTCCAACTCTGTGATGTCAAGAACTCTCTCACTCACCTCAACAAGGACTGAGGAAGACATGGACTACCTCTATCTAAGATACTAAACCTTCAGGGAAGAGCTTGACCAGCTGGCGGATTTTCAGGGCCATGATATTGAGTGCAATCGGCAGTTCTATCGGTTACTGCGCGCACCCTTCAATGCGTCATTCAAGGTAAAAATTTGATGGCACTGGAGCAGCGGCCGCTGCAACTTTAGGAGCAAGAGCCTGGGAGATCACATTGACCGACTGGTATGTGGTTTCTGCTATAAATCAATCTTGCCATTTTGAGCTTAATGGGTAAACACCATAACTATAGTTATTATGATATTTCATACCACCTGTTTAGAACATCCAGTTGGACAGGCATAGGGTCTGAGCAATGACCTTACAGAGGACGGTTGTTATGACAGCATGGAAGGTATGTGTTTTGTTGAGTGTGCTTAACAATGATTTTAGTGTGGCAGGGTTTTGCTCCTTACACACGCCAACTGAAGTGGCTTCCTTTGGGGGCCTCCACACAGGAACGGGTAGAGTAGTGCAGATGTTTATTTGAGTTAAGGCGATTGTATTCGCCGAGTGTGGTAAACTGCATGACTTTGGCTCCTCTCGAGTGTGTGTGTGTGGCTGGTTGTCTGGGTGCCATAACTTGTCCTGCACCACCAGGTGTGCAGCCCACCAGCCAGAGTCCAATCAGTCCTGCTCAGGCCAGGTAGAGGCTGTAAACCAGCCGATACAACACACAACTCCACAATACACCCTCCACACTTAGGCCTCAATGCTATCTCTCGCGATTCTAGTTATTTTTAAAGATACTCCATCTTTAAACTTACAGTTCCTAATCAGAGGTAACTATGTCTTAAAAGGCTTAAGTGCTTCATCTAATAATACACTTTACTTGCATGCAATCAAAGGATCAATTAAGGTTCAAAGATAGTGGCACACTCAAAACATTTCCATTCACGGGTAGAGAGACAGGCACACACACAATTTCATACTGTGATCCAAGCACATTATTTTTATATTCGTCACACATCAGCCAAAGTCATAAATGTTGCTTGTCGGACATCAACAAACTATTTGTACATCCTCTCGTTACTACCAGTTAACAGACGGCTGCATAGCTATAACGTATAATCCTGTAGGTAGAGATTCCACTTGTGAATTACATATCGGCTTGGGATTCTACGATGAATTTGAAGTTTTACATGTGAATTGTAATCATCTGTCACTTCAATTAGTTTCTGATGTCAGTCATGGCACGAAGCACTTGGAGCAGACGAAGTGAGTCTCCACAAGAAATGAGGGGGAAGTGAATTCGTTGGGAGCGACATCCCTGTCTCCAAAAGAAAAAGTCCGAAGACCAGGTAAGATATCCTACTATCCTTACGTATTAATGATGAAACGCTTGTACTGTATAATGATGTCCAATCATCTGTTGACATTTTCTTCTTTGGAGTAACCACCCATTCATGTGAAACTATGTACCTGGGGGATTGGCATAGGCAGAGGAAATGACAAGGCTATTTCTGAACGTTTCACTATTATTGGCTAAGTACGAGTGCCGGACAAATACAGTAGTGTAACCGTAGCGGCACAGTATGTGCGACACTAGCGTAAAGTACAATAGATACATAAAGTATAGCCTACTAGTGTACAGTAGCATGCAGCAGTACAGTACATCCTATACGCAGTTAGCGTTCTGTTTATGAGAATCCTTATCCATGATGAGACGTTCAGGATGAGGCATTTATGAAGCACTTACAGTGGGCTATCATGCACATTACCACATCATCTGAATGCATAGAACTCTTGACTGATCACAAGCAATCACGTGTCGATAAGTACATGTGGACTGTTATTTACAGAACATTTACTTGCACCTTCCATCGTGCTGTTACGCCGGCACCATGAATCCTGGGCGCTTTTATCCGACTATATTTGCTACGTATTCGACGTATGTGAACAAAATGAAGCTTTTTGAAATTTATCTGGATGTTTATTTAATCATGTAGTGGTAAAGGAATTGCTTTATAAACACAACTATAGCGCTACGTGTTTCTGAGGAGGTCTGTGGATATCCCCGATGGCTGTGGTTTAGCCGCAGCAGGGGCCACGGACGATCCTCAATCCTCGCGCATATATTGTTTTAATAACAATAAAGCAATACAACACGACGTTTAATGCTTCTGCTATGGCCAGCCGCAGATGTTTGTGTTCAATTGATAATTATGTACATTAAGTTTTCGAGTTTTTGACTCTTGATAGAAATTGGCAGTTCTTAAAACTCATCATTAGTCTGCTGCAATTTCAAAATACGTGAACATGCTAATTTGTATGGTAGTTCATCAAAAATACAGTTTTTGAGCCAATCACAAAACGCAGTCAGGGACCAAGTTGTATATGGCTTTAATTTTGAGCCGATAACATTTATCTGCATTTATATCCTAACTAACTTTTATTTATTTCTTATTTACTTAGTCGCAAGCCACAGAAGAGAGGCCCTGGAAACTGAGAGACAAAGAATTGCCGTTGAAAAGCCTGAGGAACTTCATTTTGACCTCCATTTTCAAGAAAGGCAAGATGTGATAAGTGCCTAAAATCAGCAGAAGCAGAGCAGCAGCAACTAAAAAATAGAGATGGAAGGCACTCAAAATTCTACATGCCAAAAATAAGATTACATGCACCTAAAAGGAAATATAAAAACATTTCAGTTTACTCCAGTTTTCACAGGTACATAGAGAGAGATGGGGGGAGGGGACAGGAGTGCGGGGGGGGGGGGACCATAGAGAGAGGAAGGGGGAGGGGGAGGAGGAGACAGGGGGGACCATAGAGAGAGCGGGAGAGGGGGGAGCGGGGAGATTGGAGGGACCATAGGAGGAGAGAGTGAGGGGGGACCATAGGATGCAGGGGCATAGAGATTCCTTGTTCAGCATCTTGGTCGGGTCGGTTCATCAGGCCTAACTGTATTTGAGTTGCCTCAATAGAGCTTTTCAGTATTTCAGGCTGACTGATAATTACTAATGCATGTGTTAGAACACCTCATCTATCTTTAATGGCTCGTCGTGTCTGTGGCTCGTTATTCTTGCCCATATGTCAGATCGCCTAAAATTCGGATATGGTGTGCATGGGCGATGGTGTGCATCCTCAATTGAAAAAAAAAATTCAAACCTTTTATGAAGTGATTTTTACATGCAGCCCAAAAACGGTGCCATAAACACAGAGACAATTAACTACTACGCACGATTGCTTGCACAGGTGTTGTGCTACACCGTGAATCTTAACGGCTGGCGAAAACGTCAAGTTGGCTAATCAACAGGGTTTTAGGCTTTATGTGAAGGGCTTGCACATGCACTTGACAAAACAGTTACGCTGTGTTCCATTTGTCTCGTGAAGTCGTCTGCGAGTTGTCTTTACGCGGACATGAACATCACTTGCCTGGGTCGTTACTATTATAGCGTTCTTTGGGACCATTACAAAGATCTGAAAGAACTGGAGCCACCGTGTACAGTTGGTGGATATGCAATAAACAGTTATGCATGGCATGATTTGGTGACCGGACTAAGCAGCGATGTAAACAGTGTGCAAGAGATTTATCAACATTAATGCAACTTTAAGACACAATACAAAGAATACATCTCAACTTAGGTGAAACTATGGGCGCAGCCATTCTTCGTTTCTAAGTCGTTACTGTTGCGCTTTAGTTCACTCGAGTTGCGGCGATATTACAACCAAAAAGGCGGCGTGTCTCGGTAGATGTTGCGAGATAGCTGCGACGAGTTTACACCTTGTCCAAACTCGGACGACGAGTTTACGAGACAAATGGAGCACGCTAGCATTAGTGACCAAAGGTCTGAATGAGAATCAAATAGTATAATAGCTAGCATACAAACCTTGTTCGTATAATGCCGCACCATACATATATCCACTACTATCTCCCAACTCAAATTTTTATGACCGTAAGTAGCCATATCACCTCTACGTTTGACTGGTCTGTGGCGCAGGTGTCAACTGTATGGTCACCACGTGCTCTAAGTTTATGGTTGTTTGTCTGAGATTATCGCACCAGATAGTGGTCCTGTCTTAGGGATGTCAGAAGACAGCTGTTCCCCGAAGAATGATATACCTGAGGAGTGTGTTAAGATGTTCCTCACAAGAATAGCAAATCCTGAGATGTGTTTAGTGGTCCCCAGAAGATAGCTACACCTGGAGATGTTCCCACATAGGAGGTCCCTAGTCAGGTCTGAACCCCAAGTTATGAATATTGTTTAATTTGAAGGTAGTGATATTCATGCTCCTCAAGGTGCATCCTAAACATGCGATGGTTGTTCAGAGGGTGTATGATGTCTTAGAAGGGTGCTCCCACAATGTAGGTTCCTGTTCAGGTTGTCACCACAACGGACATAGACAAAGTACTTGTGATGTGTGTGTGTGTGTGTCGTGTGTGTGTGTGTGTGTCGCGTGTGTGTGTGTGTGTGTGTGTGTGTGTGTGGTGTGTGTGTGTGTGCGGCGTGTGTACGGTGGTATTTAGCAGGGACAGATCTCCAGAGTGCTAAAAAGTGCTATATAAGGGACAAATTAGGTTTAGTACGAGGACAGTTGGGCTGTCCTCATTAAATCCAAACCTCTAAAACCTATTTGCCGAAATGTTTAATTACTGAAACAATAGAATTTTCTGGTAGGTTTGGAGGGCGACCTTTTCTGTCCAGATATAACTTTCCTATTTTTATAAAACTGCTATGCATGTTTTTAACTGTGAAAATTTGAATTTCTTAAGTCTTGATAAACCCAAAAACCAGACATCTGGTGTGTATTTCTGTCTCGAAGTGCGCCCCTTAGCGGAGATGTCTATGGTAACTGCATTCACGACGCAGCACGGAGATTGTATGCTGAATTTGTTATAATGGCGGGTGGAACGACAAACGGAAGTAATGTATGCGCAGGTCCGAGGACAGAGACGTGCAAATGCCTCTTACTCAGTGAGCAGGAAGATTGAAGACTTTTTGCAGCTATCAAAGTAAACAGGTAAGATATATTATCTCCATTATTAAATATGTATCCATGCTGTTCTGTCATTTCTATAAAACTTTCAATGAATAATAATATATAGGCCTCTCTAGAAAATTAAATAAGACAATTGGTGTGTAATCGCGCCTGTCCTGCTGTCGTCAGGGTTTGTGGGGTTTGTGTTTAAGCGACTTTGGTGATTGCGTCTCAGTCCCCGTCCACAGTAACCCGGGTAAAAAGTAAAAACGCACATCCATTCATTTCATTCATCCATTATTTACATTTACATTTAGGGCATTTAGCAGACGCTTTTTATCCAAAGCGACTTACAATATAGTACATTTGTCATAAGTGCAACAAAATATCGCTATCGGGTACAGTAAGAGTATGTTCATAGAAGTTGGCAAGTAACAACAATACTAGGCTAACCAATTCCCATGTTACAGCAATGATAGGCAGCTACTTGCAGTTGCTACCACGTTAGTACTATCAGTACAATACAATACAACTCATACATACAGTGAACAATGGTTGGCCAGAGGGGGAGGGTGGTTATGCAGAGTCGAGATGGACTCTGAACAGGTGAGTCTTGAGTCTTTTTCGGAAGATAGTGAGCGACTCTGCGGTCCGAAGAACGGCAGGGAGCTCGTTCCAATTCGATTTGCATTTCAACTGCCATTTTTTTGATGAGGCGTCTCGGGTAGGGATGGGCAACGATCGTCGCATAGTCGAATAGTCGGAGTCACGTAGAATATCGAATAATGAATGTGGCTATCGGTTATTTATTTACACGGGTCTTCTCAATGCTGTTGAACGCTCCGTTGACTTGCACGGGCCTCACAACTTCCGGTGGTGAATAGTGTCCTCGTTTGCTTTTACAGACTCTGTAACTGGATACATAACAAGAAGTGCATGGAAGATGTAACCGTCGTCACCAGGACATTACAGTGCGAGAGCAAACGAAAAACCCTGGTTCACCAGGGAGGTACGTTGAGCTCCGTGAGGCACGCAACGTTGCTTTCAGTCTGGGGACAAGGAGGCCTCTCAAGTCTGCCAGGGCAACTTGCACCGGGGGGCGTGAGAGCAGCCAGCGGCTGCACATGGACAAAAAATCAACTCATACTTCACTGACACAAGACGCCTGTGGCAAGGCATCCAGTCAGTCACAGGACTACACAAACCATCCCCCCACCGTGTGAGGACACACAGACTTCCTCAACTCACTCAACACCTTCTTTCAGCCGGTTTGAAGATAATACAGCTTCTCACCTAGTCTGAACTACCACAATAACCACGACGGTAGACCCTCTACTCAGTAACCCTGACAGCTGACAACACTGTTCGAACTGGAGCGCCAGCGTAACGTGAGGACGACACCGCCTCTATCAAGCTTGCACCCAGGAAAGCTGCAGTCCAGATCACATACCCGCCGGAGTACGGATGTTGCTCAGAGAGACTGTGCAGACTCACTCAACCAACTTCTCACAGACATTTACAACACCTCTCTCTGAACCAAGCCATCATACCAGCAAGTTTCGAAACGTCTACCACCATCGTACCATTACCCATTAGTCGTTCACCGGTATCCTCATCACTGTGAACGACTATAGACACCACATAGCACTCACCCGCCATCATGATGAAGTGCTTTGAGAGACTGATAAAGGGCCGCAACGAATTCCACCCTCCCCACTTACTCTGAGTACTCCACTACTTGCCAATTTGCCTACCGCCCCATCAAGCGCTCCACTAGATGAGGCCATTAGCAACACGCACTTCCAGACCTTTGCCGGCTCATCTCTGGACACCAACACCATCATCGGCGCAGTTGCTGTTCATATGACATTTAGTGTCACCGTGTCGTGTCGTATACAGACCCCGTCTCATCCCCAACATCTGGTGGACACAGCTGAGGTAACAATAGGCACATCAGCACTTGCACTGTGCTGACCTCGAGCTGCTGCACTTTTTTCTTACAAACAGCAGCCACGTCAGACGTGCTCAGAGTCGGAACAAACACAGTCACTCGAGCGAAGCCATACATCAGTTAAACGTGATGCGCCGCCATGAGGACACTGTGTGACTAGCATCAGCCCTGCACTGTTCACGTTGATTTTACATCACGACTGACTCGATGGACCAACTCTTGGACCACGTAATCAACACTGGCAGTCTTATCCTAGTTGTTCACGCATGACACACGTGGTGAGGCAATGACAGTCACTCAGATTAGTGACAACGACAGTGGTGACTGATGATCTCAGCATACAGAGAGAGGAGGTACAGCTATCTCATCAACTGGTGTGAGAGGAACAATTCTGCTTTCTCAACGTCAACAAAACAAAAGAAATTACTGTAGACTTCAGGAAGAAACAACCAACACAACATCCCACTCATCATCCAACGGCAGTGCAGTAGAGGTCTGTGAAAAGCACAAAGTTCCTGGGAGTTTCACATCACGAATATGACCTCTCATGGACTATCAACACCACCGCGCTGGTCAAGAAGGCGCAGATACGACTCACTTCCTGGAGAAGGATGAGAAGAGCTGACCTCCCCAACTCTGCCCTCACCACCTTCTTCAGAGGTTGCTATTGAGAGCTCCTGACTAGCAATGTCTCTGTCTGGCACGGCAGCTGTCTAGCTGCAGACAAGAAGCACTGCAGAGGGTGGTGAGGACAGCAGAAAAGATCATCAGGTCACCCCTACCAGCCATTCAGGAACTGTACACTTCACACTGTTCCAAGCGGGCAATGAACATCATCAAAGACACAACTCATCCAGCACACAGTCTGTTCTACCTTCTACCGTCAGGGAAGCGGTACTGCAACCTGCGGTCCCGCACAAGCAGACTGAGTAACAGCTTCTTTCCACAAGCCATCAGACTCATCAACACACTGAAGAAAACCACATATACTTCACCATGCCACTGGCACTTTAATATTGCACTTTACTTTACTGTTGCACTTTGTGACCACTGATTGTTACTTCTGCTGCTGTGTTGTGTGTGTGTGTGTGGTGTGTGTGTGTGTGTGTGTGTGTGTTGTGTGTGTGTTGTGTGTGTGTGTGTGTGTGTGTGTGTGTGTGTTCGTGTGTGTGAGATTATTGTCGATGTCTTTTTAAATGTTTTTTTAACTACACATTGGAGACTGGCCAAACGCAATTTCAAACTTCTGTGCTAACCCTGTTACATAGATTTTTGACAATAAAGTACACTTGAACTTGAACTTAGCGCGTCAACGTCTTTGGCGGACTATTTATCTGCTGATCAAATGCTGGTAACAAATAAATTGTAAAAAGACATACTGTGTGAAGTTATATATTTTTGACGTGTCTAGTTTACCGTCATGCAGGCTGTGTTCAGTAAAACATAAATAATTAAATAAATAGCGATCCGTTTTCGGCGCATGTAGGTCTATCTGCCTAAGCCCACGTTGAAATAATTTTGATATTGAATGTTTATGGCGCAGTTGTTGAAATAAACAGATTGATTTCATACAAATCATAAAAGCCTCTCCCTGTGTCATTGTACGTGTATCCGAGGTGCGTGCGTGGGGGGGGGGGGGGGGGTTCTCGATTGACCGATTTTCGAATATTATTCGAATACTTCTCAGCGAATATCCAGTAGTATTTTTGCCAGAAATGCACATCCCTAGTCTCGGGCTCGAGCAAGCTTGTGGCAGCGTCATGGCACAGTGTCATGGCAACCGAACGTTGTCGTTTCTGAAAGTCTCTGTCTTCTACCCTGTCCACACAACAACGTGAACCCAGCGTTTTCACATTTATCCACCTCAGCGATCATTCTCGAAAGGGATCGTTTTCAGTGTTTTACCCTTTTTATCGAGTACACGCGGCTGTCCTCCCTCTGCCATCTCGCTCGCGCGGCTTTCTGAATAAGGTCACCACACACGCACCGCTCGCAGGGCCGCGTTGAATGCTCTGGGGGAGGGACTGACTTGCGCATGCGCATCTCTTTCACAAAACCTCACAGACAACGGAAAATTCCAAAAGAATCGTTCCAACTCGATTTTATTAATTTGGAGATCGTTTGACCCAAGAATCGAAATCGTGATCAATATTTGATTAATCGCACAGCCCTAGCGCAGGTTTTTTTAGTTCACTGGGGAAGTCGGGGCTGCGCACGGAGTCTTGACTAGAGATGTGTGGATGAGCTGTAATGTCATCCGTACCCGCTGCCTAATATCAATATCCACACGAAGCAATATTTTTTCAACATTTGATACACGCACCCACCCAATCATCGGGTGACCAGACATCCCGATTTTGAGTTGCATTTTCCGCGTCCCGACAAAAGCCTGTCGGCACGGTAAAATGTCCAACCAGGCACGTCGTTAGACCGGGGCATTCGAGGCTATAGCCCCGGATCTTTTGGAAATAGCCCCGGATCGCTGTGTGCCGTTCAAAAAAAAACAAAAACATAATTGATGAAAATAGACCCGTAGAGTTTACTTGTTTGTGGTTGCATTACCAGCAGACGCAGAAAAACATTGTAGCGAGTGAAAACCGCAGAATTCTGATGCTTTCATATATGGGCAGATTTAGAATAATATGTTGCAAAATGTTGCAAATTCAACGTCAGCATTCTTTCTTCCCTAAACATAGAACATCGCGTCGATAATGCTGTTTCGTGCTGCTAGCCTTTTAGTGAGATCAAATATGTTGAGAAGGACAGTAATAAAATATCTTTGGCAAGATGGATATAAGAAGAGAGACCCGCAGTGAATTCAACCCGGTCCACTTGACATCGGGTATAGGTGCATGTAGGGCTGGGCGATATGACGATATATATCGTGAGGACGATAGAAACGTGTCTATCGTGACCTTTCTCCTCTATCTTTTCTATCGTGATAAACTTTTTTTTTCATTATTACAGCTAATATACATTTTAATATAATTTCACATCCTAATATAACATTTTGCTTTTCTTACTATGCAAACTCTAAGTTTATTTAACTGTTAAAAAAAGAATATTAAGATCATTTTTAGAGAACGTGGTTTTGCGACACGACACCGCTTTACGTTACGCTGCTTTGCATCATACGTTTGCGACATGATTGACGGTGAGAGCCCGCGAAATTTAATTCTGGTTTAAAAAAAAAATGAATGATGGACGCGCTGCAGGAAGGTGTAACTGTTACCACAGCCGCTGTTATACAATCCGAAACGGTTGCAGACACAACAAACACCGCTTTTGCCGAAAAGGGGGGGCAGCTCAGTGGTTTGGCTTCATTTCGGATTTAAGCCCTCTGATACAGAACAAACGCAGCCGATATGTAAACTGTGCGATAAAGTCGTTCCTGCGCCTGATGCGAATACTTCAAACCTATTTTACCACCTGAAGAAAAATCACGAAGAAGAACACGAAAAACTCCAACTACTCCGATCAAAACAAACAAGGGATGGAACTGCAGGAGGCTCTGGAAAGAAATACAGCCAGCCGAAGCTAAAGGAAGCATTCGCCCAAGGCACGCAATATGAAAAGACGTCTCAGCGACACAAGCAGATCACAGGTGCCATTTCACGCTACATCTGTAAAGGCATGGCTCCCATGGCCTTTATGTTGTCGAGAAAGACAGCTTTCGGGACCTCATCCACACACTCGATCCGAGGTACGTGATGCCCAGTCGGAAGCACTTTAGCAAAGTGGAGTTGCCTCACTTGTAGGCTAGTTGTCGGGCAGAAGTGGAGAGAGAGGTATGCAGTGCAACGAATTATGCCTTGACGACGGACATGTGGATGAGCAGAGCAACACAGCCCTGTATGAGTTTAACGATCCACTTCATCAAGGACTGGACCCTCCGCGGCCGCTGTCTACAGACTGTGTACTTTCCTGACGACCATACGGGAGTGATACTCGCCCAAGGTATGAGCCTGACATTGCTATGCACTTTTATGCTTTCGCAAGTTTTACTATTATTGTTTTTACTAATATGCTTACACCAATGAACTGTGTGATTGTACAGCACAAGTATGTTATTCCGAATTTCCTATTAGAGTTCTCTCCATACACTAAGGAACTAACTAACTAGCCTTCACTTTCTTCCCTTCAGAGTAAATTATATTGTGTGTTATAGTGTGTTCTGCTGTGTTCCATGTTTTTAATTTGTGTGCAGCAATTGAATGAACATGTTTCTCTGAAAATAAAGAGAACAACTGAAATCTGCGTAATTGTGGTACAGGTCGTGATGGATCACAGTCACACTTTTAAGTACACCCCTATCCAGTAGAGCAAGAGGGCATATCGTGATATAATATCGCTATCGTGATATAAAATTATCCATATCGTGATATATGTTTTTTTCCATAACGCCCAGCCCTAGGTGCATGACAGTGGTACCGTTAAACTTCAATAGCGCAGGCTTTTATTTGTTTCCATCACTGAACTTTCGAACAAAACTCTTGCTCAGCAACGATGGCAAATACTATCAAATGTATTATTTAAACCAGTATAAATATTACCGTACATGTTTACCAGGCAATCGAATAATACAAACACACACACACGCACGTGTGCGTGGGAGAATTCCCTGCCATTAACGTTACGGGGCCGCCGGGTCAACGGCGCAACCAATTCGATTTGTCTAGAGGGGACAACTGAGCGCCCCCTCCCGGAGTGGTACAGCCCAGGTGGGCCTTGAACTGCGATTGGTCAGAAAGACGTAACAGCCAATGACAACGTTGAACTCTCATGCAGGTTATAACAGTGACACACTGTCCAACAAACATAAAATCAGCAGCCTTTGGACAACCCAAAATAAAGCCAGACAACAGGATTTCGGGGAAAATTATGGTTGACAATGATCGTGAGCTCAGTCCGACATTACAATTGTTCTTTCTTTTACTTCTCAAACTACGTTACAGCCCGATTTTTTTCAAATTCTCTCAGAGGAGAAACCGCCCGAACACCCGTTTTAAAAGGGCTCTAACTTCTGGGCTACAGCCCCGAATGTTTTCAATTGCTAGCGACGCTCCTGCGATCCAGTAAAAGGGGACAACAACACCACATCAGGCGACCAAAATGATAGAATGAGCGCAAAACATTGGCTATTTTCAAGCAGTGGAGGGATACACAACATTGACAGTCCCAATACACCCCCTAGCCCTACTTTTTAACCCTATCCCTAAATTGCGCGCGTTCCCGCGAAGGTAGTGGTGTCCCAATTGCTCTTTGCATGTAGGGGTAGTGGACATAACGAGGTGAAGGGGGTATGAATCTAGCCCTTCAGAGCGAGGGATTTCAGATGCTGACTCGCCGAGGGAGGGCCAGAGAAAATTTCCCAGAATGCTTTGCGTCACCATTTGCATACCATAGCAATCAACAATGGCGGCCCCCGGAGACCGAGAGGACCCGGAGAAAAAAAATCACATCGTAATCTCGCATGGATTGTTAAAAAAAGGGTTGTAATAACAGTGTCTGTGTGTATGTTGAACAGTTTAACGTAAGATAATGCAATATGTGACCACAACAATTGCTGTTTACGGTGAGAGTCGGCTAACGTTAGGTAACATTGCCATGTCCTGTTATTAACATTACTCGTTAGCTTTCATATTTCCTGCAAATTTGTCCGATATTTCACATTGGTATGATAACAAAGCAGCAAGAAAGGTTATCTATACTTTGTACCGACCATTACGAACGTTATCTAGCTAACGTTAGCTAGCAGAACCCCCCAAAGTCCCACCGGTCGTTAACGTTAGCACAGCTCTATGGTAACGTTAGCAAGCAAATAGCGTTTATTTACCTTGCAGTAATCACACATTTCATACCAGGGACTCCGGATCAAGTCCGGTACCTAATCAGGTACCGGACGAACAATGAGGTCAACTACACAAAGAAAAAATATGCTGCGAAAACACTATGGGAGTGAGTGATCCAACGTTAGCCATCTACTTGCCAAGTATCTGTGATGGGGTCCTTAACCATAGTTAACATATTCATCACTGTTTTCTGTTACAGGAAACTCAAAGAACTGGATCTGGAAGGGAAAGTGACCACGTCTCAGGTCTCAAAGAAATGGGAAAACCTTAAAAAAATATATAATATAAAATATAACCTTAAAAAATATATATAATAATATCTGCTGAAGAGATGATGCTCAGCAAAAAGCTTTCCATGTAAAGTATTTATCCTCTGTGTGTGTCTGTGTCTTATGCAGGACCTCAAAACACCAAAGACGGGGTCAGGGACCGACAGTGGGGAGGTCACTACAGCTACCTGGGTTTTCTAGGAGGATATGCACGCTGTTTTTGGGGCCAGACCATCAGTTACGCCTCCAGTTCTGGTGGCGTCTTGTCAAGATCCAACCCAAATCCTGATGGTAAGTTTAGCAGGAAATCACAACCTCATTCCCCAGTCCTTCTTCTATAGTTATCTTGTGCTCTTTCGCCCTTTTAATCCCTGGGACTACAGATGGAAATTAGCTGTGAGCTAAATCTGGTGTGAACCATCTCTTCATTTTTTCTGCAAATGATTAATGTAATTGCACACTGTCATTTATTAAACTAATAAACTAAACTAAACACTGACCAGTGGCTAGGCAGCAGCTGGGAACTTTGACAGTGAGAGACAGACAGTGACAGACAGAAGCCTTACGTGTTACTCGGCCCCCAGTCAGTGGACCTAGAGGTCCTAGGCTGTGATGTGATAAGACACTCCTGTACCTGAACTGTCATTTTCTTTTCAGAGCATAACCGACCCTCCGTTGTCACCAGTGTCCTCTCCCGGTACTCAGGATGAAAGGACAGAGGTAATTTATGGTATGATGGTGATGTGTGTGTATGATAGACTATTCATGTGTGCTCTCTCTCTCTCTCTCTAGAACACTTTAGAAGAGGCCAGCACATCAACAGCCCCAAGCCCTGCCACGTCAAATGCCTCAAACACTGCAGCATCAACTGGAAGTGCCTCCGACCCACCACCAAGTGGAGCTTCTTCAAAGCGGGCATCAGGTCCACTTCAATCCCCCCCAAAAAAGAGAAGAAACCCTGTGCTGGACTTCCTAAAGCAGGAGTCTGCAAAGGAACAGCAACGGCACGAGGAGAGTGAGGCAAAAACAGACAGGTTCTTAAGCTTATTTGAGAAACTTGTTGACAAAATTCCTGATAAGCAGTAGTCGTACACAGACACATGCCTACACTGCGATTCAATACATTCAGCACAGGCATCATTCCTGCAGTTTTTTGTTTAATATGCAGGCTTTTTTTTAAACATTGTTTGTTCTAAGTTATTTCTGCTCATATGTGCATATGATTGATAAGTTATTTGTTATATTTATAGTTTTGTATTTCAGGGAATACAGTTGTATATAATTACTGTATAATACTGTGGACTGCACAGTAAGAATAAAAACCACTATGTGGACTAATTTAATAATTTGATAGGAAAAAGCACTTTCCCATTTTTGTTTTGTGTGCAATGTTTACATTTAGATTTATAAGAAAGCACACAAATTGTGTTTCAAGCCATATTGTTGTATTCTGAATACAATTGCAATAGAGTCAAAATAAACAGTATTTTTTGCTGCAGATTTTCTCACCGTCCTCATTTTACTACTGATCTGACTGTATAGTTTATAATTTGTGACATTAACTTACTTTTGAGAAACTCCACGAGAAAAAAACTTGTGTAACAAGTTTTATTACAGACATTTTAAAGAGTATTTCAAAGTGAGTACAACCACACAAGTACAAAACTATTTACAGATATGAGTCAACTCTTTATGCCTAATGGGCTTCCTGGCTGAGCAGGGCAGCGAGTCTGTCTCTTGTGGCACTCCAAGACGTCTCGTCTTGGGCAAGGCCCTCACATGGAGCGTGTGGGTCAAGGACGTCCTGAGCAACATCTGCGTTTGGCTCTAGCATGTCGCCATTGTCCAGGAACACATTGTGCAGAAAAGCACATGTTGCGATCACAAGTGGTGCAAACGTTGGCCTGACCTAAGGCCTTGAACAGAGTAGACCGCCATCTGGTCTTCATTATTCCAAATGACCTTTCAACAGAGCGTGCCCTGGACTGGCGAAAGTTGAACCGTGCCTGCACTGCACTGATGACAGGCTCCCTGTACGGTGTTATGAGCCCAATTGGACTGTCCAAACACGGATAACCATCATCACCAAGCAGGAAGTATCCTGGGGGAGGATACTGTCCAGCCAGGTAAAATGGACTGTTCTTCAAGATTCGAGTGTCATGGACTGACCCCGGGTAGCCCACAAAAATGTCCAGGAACCGTCCTTCAGCGTCACAAATGACCTGCATATTGATAGAGTAGAATCCCTTGTAGTTAAGGTAGTCCAATTTGTGACGTTGAGGTGGTTTTATCCGGACGTGGCAGCCATCAATTGCACCCACAGCATTGTTGAACACAGGGTGCCCCGCAAGCAAGCCAAAGCCATGTCCAACTGCATCCAGATCTTCTGCACTTTGGGAAGTGGATCACCTTCTTCATGTTGTTCCCTATGTGTTGTGCCACTTTGTTGATAATCCGATGGACAGTAGATCTGGGCACACTGAAGACAGAAGACACAACGCGGTAGGACAGTCCATGAGCGAACCAGTACACATAGATCAGGACCTCCAGTTGACTGCCCCAGCCATGATCCTCCACGTCCCTCTGTAGGAGCCTCTGCAGACCCTGCATTGCTCTCCTGCTCAGGCGGAAATCTTGCCTGAGTTCAGCCTCGACGATGTACCACAAACGCAGGACAGGGACGTTGTGGTTTAGCCTGCAGTAGGCCACAGGACGGCTACTCTGGAAAACAAAGAAGTTGATGGATTTTATTGAACTGGAATTTGTTACAAAATAAAAAGGCCATGGGTCCAAATATACCAATTTCATAATACATGCACATGTGCTAATGTATTTTTTAGGCTTTAGTGGTGGTGCACTGGAGTGTGTTATATTGAAGTGTGCCTAATGTAAAATAATAATAATAAATAATACTAACATTCTAATAATAAATATTAGAAACAGTTTTCTATATAATGCAGCCCAGTGCACCACAAAAATAATAAAAAATAAAATAGAATTATCTCTTATTACCTTTCTGACAATGTCAACAAAAACACCTGGGGTTAGTTTATTCAATAAAAACATTTCTCCCGTTTTCACAGTTCGCTGGGCCTCATACGTTTCTTGCTGAAGATACTATAACATTTTTTATCCCATTCTTTGAGTTTGGTGGCCCTCATGAATGAATAACATTACTGAAAGGACAGCTGAGCTGACGTTAGCAAACCAATGTTTTCTGGATCGACACTGTGACTGATTACTCCTGATTACTACGTGACTTTTTTAAATGGTTTTATGGTAGATAACACATCCAGGATCTCCGAGGTTTAATACATGTTCAGATGTAACTGTTAAGTTAGATTCTGCTTAAGTTATATAACAGATCACACGTTAGTTTGTAACGTTAGTCAGCTAGCCACGCTAGCGGACGTTAGGCTAAAATACTGACATCTGACAACATTAACGTGACATACCTCCAGAAAATCCACAAGTGACAATAATCGTCGATGGCGTCTTCTCCGTTGACTTCTTTGTTTGTTCATCAGCCGAAGCATATTGAATGATACAATGCCGATCATTGCCATTAGCTCCATTGCTGCCCGGTTTTGTTGTTGTCATGGTGCGACCTACAGTCTATGGGTGCGACGTATATGTGCAAACGTAACTACGTAGTGGCTTACGTGCCCGAACGTAAACGATGCAGTGACGTAGCAAGT
>OLKM01002634.1:0-12067 GCA_900291075.1 Melanogrammus aeglefinus | reverse complement strand
TGGATCGACACTGTGACTGATTACTTCCTGATTACTACGTGCACTTCTTTTAAATGGTTTTTGGTAGATTCAACACATTCAGTGATCTCCGAGGTTTAATACATGTTCAGCATGTAACTGCCTTAAGTTAGATTCATGCTTACAGTTATATAACAGATCACACGTTAGAGTTTGCTAACGATTATGTTCAAGCTCAGCCCCTGAACGCCTAGGCGGACGTTAGGCTAAAATGACTGACATACTGACAACCATTACGTGACATCCTCCAGAAAATTCCGGCACAAGTGACAATAATTCGTCGAATGGCCGTCTTCTCCGTATGACCCCTTTGCTTATGCGTAATTGATACATCATTCAGCCGAAGCCCAACAGAAAGAAGCACGCAGTGCCATACTGAGCGATATTGATATCGACACACGCGAGATACTCAAATCAGATCGTGCAAACTACTACTGCCGCAGTGCTAAGGGAATATCTCTGCTAGACTAAACTACATGTATGCTCTGCGCTCACGAAAGGCAACCATCTAATTACGCTCATTGCCTTGCCATTCCGCAACTTGCCGAGAGATCCTATTTTCGGCTTTCGTTAGACGCGATGCGTTGCGCGACACTACAGTCTATAGGGTGCGCGAATTAATTACGAGTATGTGCCAAACGGTGTGGGTGTGATCTCCGCTGCGTGATGTGGTAGCGGCATTAAAGCTCTACGTGAGACTAGTTCGCCGCGTCCCACTCCTCGAACCAACCCCATCATACACCGAACGCTAAACGATGCGCAGTGAACCGTAGCAAGTGCGTGTCCCAATCCCTAGCGGCAGATTACAGAAGCCCTACCCCTTGTGGCCTTCATTTCGAGGACTGAATTCTCAGTTGTGGTTAGTGGCATGAGGGTAGTGCGTATTGAGCTAGGGTGAAACATTGGATTCGGGCCTGTAGAATAACTGGATGTAAACGGCCGTCTTATTTTTTTGGAAACTCGACTAATGCAAATCGCCGTCTAACTACATGCGATAGTAGGCGTCAACCAAATAAACCGCCAATGTGTGTAGGTCCGCGGAGCGGTAACCATTGGGTGTGTGCTAGCTCCAAGCAGGCCATTATCTCATGTAACGGTAAAGAACCGCGCTGACCGTGCCTGCTGAAAAATAACTTCGAGAAGATCTGCTGCACGAGCGTTCCTGGTGTTCTCCTGCATGATGAAAACGCGGTTTGAGAGTCGCGACGGAGAACTCGCCTAGCTAATGTACCTCTCTTGAACAGCCTCGATGCAAATCTCCCCAATGCAATGACCCTCCTCCTCATTGCCACGCAATACAACTATAATGCAGTGTCACCTGCACTTCTGGAGCTCGACTGGCAGAAGGTCACGCCCCTCTGTGACTAGGAGGGTGTTGTGTTGTCATTTTGAAGGCCCTTTAAACATATATATGCGTCCGGAAATCAATTAAATTCAATTTTATCAAACTTAATGTATTGTGTTGCGTTTATTATATTTATCAGTAGCAGTAACAACTCAAAATGCCTACCACTTAAAACGATCCTTCGCCAACAATTTACGGGATCGCAGGTGTCCGGGACGCTTCAAACAATGTTCTTTGGCGTTGAACGTTTCCGGAGGGGAACGGTACCGCGCGATAAAAGTAACTTTTAACTCCTGATACAGGTGCAATGCTAAACAATTGCAATATGATGAAATGTCTTTTTCTTGTAGTTTAATTGCCATAAGTGAAACTTTCATGATATTCTAGATTTCTACTTTACACCAAAGTAAAGACATATTAGGCCCTTTCTCTTTGTTTAAATTTTTGCATCGATTTTTTCCATCTGGTCATGCCGAATAAAAATTACCGAGCTATGTTACCAATACATTACAAAAACCAAAAAAAAGGATTTTAGAATACAGTAATTCTCGACCATGCTCCGAAAAATGTTTTATAATATAATTAATTTCACCTTATGTGCTAATGCTCTAGAACATATGAAAGCTTAACTTTTTGTTGAATTAAAGTAGAGAAATGGACGTTTTACGTTAAATTCTGATTTTTGAGATTGGCCCACTTTAGACGGTCTTATAATCACCTTTAATTATTTTGTCATTAACCAATACACCCCACTCTCCTGACTGGCCATCCTGTACTCACAGTACGAACAGAGCGACATGAAGACTCCAAATATGGCGAGGGAGAGAACGGCCACTACCTGAGCACTACTTTATATAAAGACTAGTGAACACACTCAGCCGTTCACTCACTTGTTACATTGGGTGCTAAGACACAAAGCCTCGAATTAGCATAAGGGATATGTAAGAGGACGGAAAAGTATGGGGCTGGGCTTATGTTCTGATTTTTTTCCTTTTTTTATTTTCCCCATTTCATTGCATTTCAGTTTAAATTTCCCTTGGGAATTCTCTGAGTTCAGAACTTATGAAAGATGTCGAGCTGGCCACCCTACACCTGGCTTGACAAAGCAGCCCCTTTTCATACTGGATTGGCGTTTGTGCAACTGACTAATACAAAGTGCCCAGGCTAGACTTTGTCAAGGCTGGCTTTATCAATCATCCTGGATAGCCCATCTGAATTCCATTTTTGTGCTGCAATAGGCCTCAGGCTGTCCAACAGATCTGTAATTTTTCATTGTCATTCTTTTTCAAGAACTGAATATGCCCAAAGAGCAATCGCTCCATCAGCGGAGGCAGCACACATTATCTCAATAAAGATTAAATACGTCAATGCTTGAAAAGTAACATGTTGAATACAATTAAAGGAAAAAAAGTAGGTAATAGGTTACTCTTAAGCCAACCCCAGTTCTCACCTAAAATGCATACAGATCGCCCCCCCACGTGGTTTACATGCGCCCTGCGGAGCTACCATACGCAAATGACCATTTTGCGTGCATATGATACGCAAAATCTACTGTGGAGGGCGGATGCCAGTACTATACGCAAACCCAGCATAACTATGTGGAGGCGGATGCCGCTATATTTTTTTCATGCCAGTTTAACGCGTGTCAATTTGTGGCTGGCTGTTGACGCTAGTAAACCGAATTTCAGATTTAACAAACCATTTTATTGCACTTTTCCTTATCGGAAAGCCGAAATTTCTCCGAATTCTGATTTAAAGTTCAATGCAGCATGCATTGCTGCGTGACGTCAATGCGCTGAATGGCGTTATAAAGCCTTGATGCGGCTCTGGTATGCTGCTACGCCATTCGCCCTCCACAGAGTTAATGCTGGGTTTTGCCCGTTATCATATGCTACGCGAAATGGTCATTTGGTCGTAGTGTACTGCACGCATGTCGAACCGCTGCGATCTGTTCGCCATTTTGTTGGAGACTGGTTGCCTTAAGCACTAGCCCTATAAACTAACATGTTAAGCCCTATGAGATTTCATGCATGTACTGTAATGTCTATCAGTTAAGTTTTCGAACCACTGTTTACTCTGCCCCTACATACACAAACACATCCAGCTACTGGTTTTTGTTGTCAGTGTGCAAGAATTTTCTTTTTCAGGTCGTTTTTGTAAGGTCGTAAGGTAAGGTGATTTTATTGCTCATTATCGAGGGGAATTAATAGAGCAAGAGGAAGGGGACGCCAGGGAGGAAAAATCTATATCAACATGAATCCAATGGGGCTTCATGTTTGATTTTCAATTGGCTATGGTCAAAACTTGGTGGTCAGTTTCAATATTTCTGTCAAGTTTATGAAATATAAATTTTTGGCTGTGGAAATGACCCCAGTGAGTGATTTGACTGCATTGCCATAATGTTGTTCTTGTATCCATCGAGTATTGATGCCCCCCCCCCAGCCCCGAAGGAGGATGCGCCTCCATTGGCCGCCTGCCCGTACAACGATGACCACATGCGGCCCCGGGGGGGGGGACCCCAAACCAGCCCGAATTAAATTGATTGAAATAAGTGCGAACACCAAACTTATGCTTTTTGCTAACAAAAGAACATACAGCCAGCGGACGGAACATAACTTATAAGTATGTGCAAGGATTTGCCATGCGCCAAAGAAAGCGTAGGCCATCAAGTTAGCCTTCTCCATAGCCGGATGTTTAGGCCAATATAACTTTGCTCTTTGTAAAGAATGCAACCATAATTGGCAGATCTGGTGTGAATTGATCCATAGAACATGGCGTGCCGTCACCTTTGTGCTTCGTCCCAAGAAAAATTAAGAATATTTGGCACATAATCCAAGACAGGGAAATAAAGATGACCTAATGGGGAATAGAAATTAAGGCTCAATTGCCGCCCATTTAGCGTAGCCATTTACTATCCCTGTTCCATAACTCCATCTATGCTTTGCCAACCTTTCTCATTCTTTTTCCTCTAAACAACTGGTGGAGTTATGGCAGGATTTGTCCTTTAATACATGTAGCTATCCCTGAACTGATCCTAGTATAAACATTTTAGATAGCCCACCCAGTCCTGCATATTCTTAGATGCCCCCCATAGCCTCAAATTCAGATGTAGGTGTTGCCTAGTTGCCTACATTATGTATGGTACGTTGCTCCAGCGGATTTTTTGAGTTGGATTCATTCTGATCTGATTTCTTATGTCAGTAGCTATGGTCTTGCCCAGAGCTGAGCGTTGCCTTACTTGCAAGCCCCCATACTTAAATGCTATGTTATTCACCAGCTTCAATCTAAAACATTCACTTGCATACAGCACAGGGCTCTATCTATTAATTTGAGGCAACTTTGATTCAACTCCAGTCAATTTAGTAGCTACAGCTTCAAAACCAATCAATTGTCTGTAAAGCTTGATGCCTTAGAAAATAAGTCCTTTGTCTTTGGGTTTTAGGTGAGAGAAAGTCGAGTCACAGGGACTACTGAGTAGTAATGCGCGATATAAACGATATGCGATATGAACGATAAAAGATAGCCGACGATAGTGATTTTAATTATATCGCGCCAGGGTTTCCTCGAGGATTTTTTTAAACCGTGGGGGAGGTCTGCCCGAGTGGAAGAGGGGGGGTGACAACAACGGCGACGACAACATGAATTTTGAAATGTGAAATTATGACTTTTTCAAACTGAATGTTTTTCTAAATACATTATTTACTACAGGGTTTCCGGTACATGAATTGAAAATAATAATCGAAAGAGGATCTTGCCGGTATCACTAGGCCAAAACAACAACACACAACGACAACAAAATTAAAGCAGCATCTAGAAGAGGCGTCAATCTGTTCAGATACTGCCAGTTGCCACAGAGCTTGTGCCTGCTTTTATTCCTTAGCGCTGTGGCAACAACAGTAAACGTCTAAACGAAGAGGCAAAAAAGTACAAGGCTGTAGCACAACTACATACACAACTGTGCCCTCATGTCTCCTGTGAGATTTGGAAAAAAAAAAAAAAAAATTTTTTAACATTTTGAAATAGTGACTACAAATTTGAATGTTTATACTTTAGCAAGCATAACATCTGATCTATCTAATGGGCACAGTTTGCAGCCTGGCTGAGAGGCACTTCATTTTCTTCGGCTTTTTGAAAAAGAGCCTCTAATTGTACGTTCACTACCAAAAGCGGATATGAGCGACCAAAGACGCTTGCGGTCCTCCCTCATAAAAATCGCGACGAATATTTCTGTTCGCTTAGGTCGCATCAAGTCGCCTCATGACGTACAATTTAAAATTTGATACGCCAATTTAAAGGAGCCGTATGCCTTTAGAACAGACAGCCATATGAAAGAGTCCTGAACTACACTTTGGCTATATTGCAGAGACTGTTTTGCCTCTGTTGCGATAAGGTGCTTCGACAGTGATTACCCTCATGTTTATATATATATACACACACAACTCCTAAAAATGTAATTACAAACCGAGCACCAAAAAAAACAGTTTGCGTGCTAGTTAAAATGCTGTTTTTACTGATCTGCATCTTTGCATAATCATGATCTGCACTCATTGGTCGCTCACTCAAACAAACTTTTACATTGGCGCATATGGCTTAATTTGCATACGGGCACAGGACTGACTGGCCTCCACAAGGCGGATAAATGGAGAACATATTTATCCTATCTATCTAGGCCTATCTGTCTATCTATCTATCAATGAGGCTGTCTAGTTATCTTCTAGTTCTATTTTTTGAGGGAATACATCACGACAATGAGTCTAGAGACATTTGAGCCTCTCCTTTATGTAAGTATACCTGACTCTCTTCCTCTGCGAAACCTTTCTCTTCTTTTGAAAATAGTTTAATATACTCATCCTGAAAATAAATGTAAACCAGAAAAGAGTCATGCAGAAAATTACCTGGGCATACCTAGCTAACGTTGTATGTCCTGCGCTGTTCAAACGGTTGTTGCTGTTAAACGTTCATCTGAAACGTAATGGGTTTCCTCTATCAATAGAAAAATAAATTTTATAGTTTAAAAATTAATCTACATCAAAAAGAATATCTCTCTCTACTGTATAACCAAAGACTCAAACATGCTTTATTAGGCCTACAGTAATCTCTCTTTAACAAGTGTCAATGGTACAAAAAATAAAAATCTCTCTGAAATAATGATAGAAATAATGCGGTAGCATATACACCAATCAATAACACATTTTTCCCGACTCTTGATTTTTTCCTGTAACCTAATCCATCTATACATTAGGCGGTCGTTTTTTCACTGGTTTTTAACAAAACTGTATCAAATATAACCTAGCTTAAGGTACCTTTCTTTCACCCTTTTCTCTCCCTCCACGTCGGACTATTGTCTCTCCTACTCTCTTCGTCTTTCGCGGCGCTGGCAGCTAGACAGCAGGTGGTGACTCCGGCTGCTTCCCGATGTTGTTTTTCAAAATAAGGGTATGCTATTTGCCAGCGTACCGTCATATTCTCACGCAAAAACACCATGTTTTGTGCCGAAATCACATTTAAAACAATCATTTACATTAATATAAACATGAAACAACATTTAAAAAAAATAAAAAATTAAATAAATTAAAAAATATATATATATATTCTGAAGGTGTGGCAGCTTTTATTTTGCCGTGGCGGTGCGCCACGATCAATTACATGTAGCGGAAACGCTGCGCGCTATCACGATAATGCATGTTGACGCAAACATTTTTTTTTAAATTTTCCGTTTGTTACGGTTCCATTTCACATTGCTATTTTCGCAACAGTGCCAGAATTTGTCAACAAACAAAATGTGTGCAAAGAACGTTAAATCATTGGACAAAAAGGTCTGGGGCGGGGTAAAGCGTTAAAGGAAAAACGAAAAGGGGAGAAAGCGCCGGTGAAAAGTTAACAACATATGGATATATCCAGCGTGATGATCTGCGGACCGGTCCAAACTCCTTCTCCCTCATCCTGAGGCCTACTCGGAATGTGTTAAATGCATCGGCATTTTCTTATCTATATATTTCCAGATACTTTTTATTGGCTTTGGGTCTGTGGTCGTGGCTCGTGGGGTGATTGAGTCGTGGTTCAATATAGAGCAAAGAGGAGACGGGTTGTCTTTTGGATATCGGACCCCATATATCCAATAGCATTTTCCGTCTCCTCTTTGCCCCCATGTTGAGCCACGACTTCATTTTCACCGACGGTTCCGACGACGTTTCTGCTAATCTTGGAGTTACCGCTAATCAAACATATGATCTTATAATGGCGCGCGCTGAGCGGTTGCCTGTTACGTCCAAGAGGCTTATGATTTTAGAACTTGATCGCGACCGAGGGTGTTCGCCTTCACATCTCAGCAGCGAACCGAGACCACCCTCTCGGCGCTGGAGGTCTCGGACCGGCTTGTATAGGTCCGTTTCCCGAGTTTGATGTTGTATTCGCAACAGGCCCATGAATGTCCGCACCAAGGGACCCAAAACTCGTTAGTGCGCACTAAACACCAGGAATCAATTCAAAAAGACAAAAATCTGTATTAAAACAGACAAGCCAACGGCTTGGCTTGTTCCGCTCTTCACACTATGGAACACAACCTCTGTTTGGATCGATAAAGAAATATCACGCTGATCGACGCACAATTCTTAACAATCAATGATTGATCATCAATATAACATACCCATCCCTAATTGTCAGTACAGTGTCGTGTTCCTATATCTAAAAAATGAGACCCGTTTTTTCCTGTTTCCTGCATCTTGGGTGGCATTTAAGGACTAAGTGTAGTGCCTTTTAGAGTGCGTTTGCACCATAGGAAATGGAAACGACACCAATACTTGACACAATACTTGTTAAAAGTCTCTGCAGCTATAGCTGCTTGAATTTTTTAATTATCTGCAACATCTCATGTTAATGATTACAGTGTTGCACAATAAATGTTCTCCAAACGACATACTATATTACCTCTTTTTTTTAATACATTTAGCAGTTTGGCTTTCCTTAGGGTCTATGTAACCTGTTCTGAAATGGGTTATTTATTGATCTTTTATATCGTGATACATATCGTATTCGCAATAGGCTGCAATGTATATCGCAATATGGATTTTAGGCCATATCGATCATCCCTACTACTGAGCCTACAGAAACTCTTCAAGGAGGACATATGATAGTCCTTGACGCCATGTCTTCCTCTACATCCTCAGCCGACCATGTCCAATGTAGGTTTATTTTAATATGTTTTGTATGTCAGTGTAGTGAATTGATTGTGGCGTATTTAATCAGTCCAACTGCAAGATCACCCTGAATGCAAACCATGTGCCTTGGTGTTTTCTTTCGTCTTCAACAGACAAGAATTTGATAGCGGATTTTCCATCCTCTGAGGTGATGTTGCGTGCTAGAGCAGACCACAATATCTTTGCCAGCGCTTGGTCTGATTGGGCTATACCTTGGTTTTCAAAGTCAGTCTGAGTTTGATCAAAGGGATATTGTTGTCCTAAACCTGTTCTTTGTCTGTGTCACACACTCTGATGTATTCTACGTATGCACTGGTTTTCATAGTCTTCCTTAGTTTGATCCTAGGGACATTGTCCTCCTAAACCTGTTCTGTGTTTATGTCAAACACTCAGATGTGTGCTGTTGTATTGTACATTTCGACTGCAAGTGGTCCACCATTTTTGATGTGGATTCATTCTGATCTGATTTTTATACTTACCTATGTCTTGCACAGCTGAGGTTGCTTACTGAAGCATACATTTCAGTGGAAATGAAGCAAAAAAAATATAAACAGTGTCTCATGTCTGATCAGCACTAGTTAAGTAAATATTTAAATTATACCTATAAATATACAAATAAATTCAGGAAATATGATCACGTCTTATTCAGAATATAAAGCACCAAACAAGTTTGCATTAATAACGTTTTATCAGACCATGTGCGCCGCCCATCTCTGTTTTCCAGATAATCACGATGACGTCACGAGAATGGGTTGGTAATTATCTACACATAGCGGCTCATAGCCTCACACAGGATAGCTTTACGTTGCCTCAACAAATGGATATGGACGAATGGGATAGACCCACCAATGAGCCAGGGAGCATCCAATTGCCTATGCTTTTGAGCCAGTAAGAGCAGTGTGAGTTTTAGTGCCCCCAACAGAGCACAGACCTGACTATGGAGGGGAAATAGATGAAGGCGAGAGAAGAGACGTATCTGAGCGCACAGGAAACAATCGGTGGTGCTTTATGTGTTGGGTTTTGTCCGTCTCACTATGTCCACTGACATGGAGTGTCTGCTGCCATGAAATGAAACCTGGGACATCTCATTAAAGATAACAGATGTATCACGTCCAATCCGACGTGCCAAATGCTGTCATTAGAGCGAGACGTGTTGGAGGTCGCAATGCCTGTCGCTGAGGGACATCCGAGGCCGAAACACTGAGAGCGCCCAAATACAGCAGAGGTAAACTAACAGTCTTGATAGTGTTGTTGCTAGCGGAGGTGAGTAGGGACTACACAATCTTTTTTACACACTCACATACTCAGTTATTCTGCAATGTAATTATCTCTGGTAGAAGCTGCGATACAGTGTTATTAGCATAGCATAACATAACAAACAAGCACTTACTGTACTAGCTTGTACCAGCTGTACCCACAACAGGTTCGGCAAGGATCTGCTAATAGTTTACACTTACTAATTGAGCGAAACAAATGCAATCATCGATACTACTCCATCACAAAAAGAAACCTCTTACTCACACATTAGAAGTTCGCACCACCGAGTTTATTCACCAATTCATCAACAACGCAACTGCATTTTCAGAACGCGGTAATCCACAAGTTATGCACTTCGGCGAGAACATCCAAACACGTTATTGCGACTGAACAGGAAGTTAAATCGAATAAAGTCTTGTCTCTGATAGGCCTACAGGATACATTACTGCGGCCCTTGTTCTTGTACAAACACAAAAACAAACAACAGAAATTGCGTAGGCATATTGAAATAAAGTGTGTGAGATGCCGCTCCCCAGAGGGCGACGTCGCGGAGCTCTCCGAGTCGAGTTATTTGTGTGTTTTCTTATTTTCCTTACTTTTTTAAGCCGAGCTAAGACACACGCTGCAAAAGTTTTCTATGATCAGGCGACCTTACTACAGCTGAGAGAGCGCAGCCATTTCGGACTTTTTGGCCCTACTTGGCTGGAATCCTACCCTGAGCTAGCATGCTACGCTGACCCGACGCTATGCCTGCCCCCGACAGGGGGCTCTCCGAAGAACAACAGGCCGAAGCGGAGGCGCGGCAGGCGGGGGTGGAGCTGACCGAAGGCTCCGGCGCCTGGTTAGCAACGGACGGCTAACCCTCCCGATCATACTGCTTGCAAACGTCCAGTCGCTGGAAAATAAGATGGACGAACTCCACGCTCGGATTTCCACGCAGAAGGACATTCAGGATTGCTCCATACTGTGTTTCTGTGAAACCTGGCTGGGGGAGAGGACACCCGACGAGGCAATAACACCAGATGGCTACACGGCCTTCAGGGAGGACCGATGTGCTGTGGATAGTGGCAAGACTCGCGGAGGTGGAACGGCGGCCCTCGTCAAACAATCCTGGTGTACCGACTGTAAGATCATCTCAAAATCTTGTTCTGAAAATGTGGAATATCTGACTCTGAAGCTAAGACCATTTTACTTGCCCAGAGAACTGCAATGCATCATTGTAAGTGTCGTGTATATCCCCCCCTCCGCTAAGGAGGAGGCTGCACTGAAGGAGCTACACGACATGATCAACGAGCATGAAAACACATATCCTGACGCTGCTGTCATTATTCTGGGAGATTTTAACCACTGTAATCTCCGGAAAAACATGCCTAAATTGCATCAGTTTGTGACCTTCCCCACTAGGGGAAATAAAATACTGGATCACTGCTACAGTAACATCAGGAATGCCTTCTCAGCCGAACCCAAACCCCATTTTGGAAAGTCTGACCACCGGGCAATCAGGCTCAAACCAGCTTATAACAAAAGACTCAAAGCAAAACCAGTCACAGTCAAAACCATTAACACTTGGACTGATGATGCACAGGCTAGTCTGCAGGGCTGCTTAGAGGCCACAGAATGGAGCATCTTCAAAGAGGCCACAAATGACATTCACGAATACACAGAGACTGTGAGTGACTACATTAGCTGGTGCACGTCCATATGTGCACCCACCAGGACTGTACGAATGTTCCCTAACCAAAATCCCTGGTTTAATGGGGACATAAAACAGAAAATTAGGAAGAGGGGGGAAGCCTTCAAGTCAGGAGATCAAGTGGAGTATAAGATAGCCCGGTATGAGCTCCAGAAGTCCATCAGAGCAGCAAAGAGGGCTCACTCCCAAAAACTTGAAAGCTACTACCTCAACCACAACACACGCAGCATGTGGCAGGGAATTCAGTCTGTCACTAACTACAGAAAAGCTACAAAAACCACAGACCTCCGGGACGCCACCCTTCCAGATAGCCTTAACACCTTCTATGCCAGGTTTGACAGACTGAACACAGACACACCCTCAAAAGCCCCCTGTGACTAGGGATGGGCATCGAAACCCGGTTCTATCAAGGACCCGGTTCCACTTTTTTCAAAACCCGAAAATCAATAACGTTTGGGCTTATCGATACCACTATCGAGTCTCGTTGTTTTTTTTCCTCCCGTAGATTCCTGCTGTAACGTTCTTGTGTGTCCCTCGAGTCGCGTGACTCGCGTCACG
>OLKM01002633.1:47500-60703 GCA_900291075.1 Melanogrammus aeglefinus | reverse complement strand
CTCAAAATCTGACATAAACACTGCCTAGAGGAGAACAGCAACTCTGCATCAGAGAGCAGTCATAGCCCAGAGACGCGCAAACGTATGTAATACGAACCAAGAAATGTGTGTTGGGACAGTTGGTCAAGTAGAAAGAGCGAGCCTAAGCTACAGGCACGAAGACATGAGGCCAGCTTATACTCTATAGAGACAGTCCAAGCTCTGACTCAGGCAACTTTTGCGAGCCAGATAGATACTTTGCCTGGGAAATATATAGGCAGTTCGAACAAACATCTCCAGTGACATAATTCATAAAGCAAAAAACCATGAATCTGCTCAGGCTCAAAGGCCACGAGGGTTCCCATTGCATACTCATGCATGGTCACTACAATCGACTGTCAACTCAGTGATTGAGCACAATCCTTTAAGCCCACATGATCGAAAGCAACATCGGCAACGGCAAAATTCAAAAAAAGAACCGGCAACTGTTTTACTGTAAAAAAACTGACACAACACAACAGGATACACAGTCACAAGACCATGCTCATTTGTGCTATCGGTACCATTCAACTGATACTGTACACGGAGCTTCCAGTTTGCGGGTAAGGAACAGTTCATCACCAGGAAGCTTTTGTTCAGTTGTCTGAAGTGATGTGCTTGAGGACTATACTTAGACAAGAGCCTCTGCATTGGAATGCCAGCATGAGAGTCTGCCCAAACATGCAGGGAAGACTACACGAGGCCTTCTCTTCAATTCTTGTAATCACCACTCCTCACCATGTCCCATGATTTGGCTGCTCCTCCATGCTGCTCAAAATCTCGTGTCTTCTATCTCGACACCACTGAAACTGTGACCAGAGAGTGAGATCTCTTTTCCACTCCTGAATGACACTCATCTGTTAACATGACCGAGAATCTCAATCAAGAGAATGAATCGCTAAATCGATAGAGAGGAAAGGCCACAGCAGCAGTCACAACGCATGCGACAACATTGGAGAGACCGCTGAGTCGGGCAAAGCATGTGGCCTTAAAGAAAACGTGTGTTGGGCCACATTTGGGAAAACCCGCAGGACTGTCCTCTTACATTGATGTTCTGTCACCTCTCAGCATTCACGACCAGAACGACAGTGAAGATCAATCAAAAATGTAACCGCATCCAAAGCAACGGGATAAAACAAAGATGGCCTTCCTCAGACACCGACGACCATCCCAATTATTTGCCCAGATATTTAAGAGAGAACCACCGCCCCACTATCCAAATACCCTACAACAGCGCGAGGATGGAACATCCCTCATGGCCCAACACGGATGGGAAATGTCCACACCCAGCCTTCATAGGAGAGTGGAGTCAAGATTCCAAGCAAAGTCAAGGAAGATGCAAACAGAGAGTTGTGAAGTGGCAATCACATGACACCCAACCGCTGAGTGATCGCAGGAATAGAGGAGATGGGCATGGAAAAGCGTGGAGGTTCAACTAACCGCAGCAGGGAGGACACAAAGAAGAAGAAGTCCATGCAGGAGAGACCGGCCCAGGCAATAAACTTCTCAATGACCCCAAGCAAACTTTATGGGTTAAAGTCCATAACCTCAAATCTACGGACCAACCGTATGAGGCCAAAATTGCCACAGACTGATTCCGTCGATCAACGCAATCTTGCTCAATCGCGGACCTCTGCAACCAATCTTGACCCCGCCAAAAACTTCCCAGAAAATATCCCAAAACCCAGTGGTCATTCAGGCGGGGTGGCCGCGTATAACCGGATAACGAAATCATCAGGCCACCACGGTTCAAGTTCCTGCCCCGATATGCTAGTTTTTGCAATATCTGTATCATGACAATCATAAGAAAAAACCCACAAGTTTTGTCTTAGAGCGTCATACGAGAAAGAAATATAACGCTACACGCACCAGACTTTGTATAGAACGTCACCATAGGACCACAATAAATCACATGCTGTACCTTTCAAAATGAAGCCTGTCCTGACGTGCCCGCGGAGCAGACGTCCGCCGCCGTTCCCACCGATCGATGTCCGCCCAACAGCCTGAATTTATCGCTCGCCACAGTTGTCCTCTATCCTGGACGACAATTTCGCGGCGGATGTGATCCCAGCCCACATTAAACCACTTCTTATTGATTGATAAGTACATTCGCTTCCTGTTAATTGTTTACATCCCTCGATGATGCATTGGTTTGGAATTCTAACAACTAAAATAGCATCTCAACGCGAAACAAAATCGTCAACGCTGTCAGAATATCAGCGACTACCCCAGCGGAGAGCTAATTCGTCGTGCTTCCCAACGCTCGCTCACATCGCTGAAATGTCAGCGAACGAGGCTAGATCCAGGGAAACTCATCATACAAAGGACCAGCACGTTTACCTTACCTACACCAATGAAGCCACATAGATAAAAGGCGGCAAAAGGAACGCCAAAGCTATACAATAACGCACCGCTAGCGTGCTAACAACGAGATAAAACTAAGATAAAACGGGATTTATTCAATAAAAGGAGTGACAACTTCTTGAACTTCCCAACGGGTGAGTGACCTGATGACGGAAAAGTCTCGGTTCCTACAAAATCAGAGCTTTAACTCACAGATTTGCGATAGCTTGTTCCCCATTATAAAATCAAAGCGGCACAGAGAGCAAACTACGATGATTGTGGCCCACCACGGAATCCCTTGCCGTCGTGTTGTTCTAGGCCAAAGTGCCAACACCCAGCAATTTGCGTAAAAAACCCATTTATTAAAAACGCTTCCGTGATACGAGGATGTAATACAGAGTCAAAAGCGTAGCTCAACCTGGCAGCTGCCCAAGCAGAGCACGTCGAAGACCAACCCGATCGAACAAGGCGTCACCATCTACCAGCTTCATTCACCACTGCTGCGTGCCTTATTGATAAAAACACGCGGAAAAGTGGAAGGAAATAACAAGGCACTTGCGCATCTCATATACGCCATGGACACTGGTGCCGATTCAAGTAAGTGGAAGAGAGATGGTTTTCGAAAATTTCTCGTGTTTTGGAACCCCACAGTTACCGAACTTCCCAGTCGGAAGTAATATAAGCCAGAGCAGTGTCTGACCGCGACCTCTATACGCACAGTGTCTCGGGCAGAAAGTTCTCTGAGAAAAGTGAGATTGCAACATCAACATCCGTAACATTGCAAGTCTATATCGAGACAATCGAGTACTATATTTGATGAGATTGGAAACTGCGCAGCAGTGTGCCATCCAGAGCATCATTTTCCCGACGACACAGAGACATAATAGGCACAAATGGGTTGCAGAAAGCCCTGTCCGCCTGGGGTTGTGGATGAGGCCCGTATGGTGTGGGCACTGACAACCGAACAGCAGGCTCAAACATGGTCGCGCGCATTACAAAATACAACAACTGGACACACGCTAGTTCGTGTTTTGGACACAGGCTACAATTCTACTATTGTAAGCTCATTTTATCAAAATGCAATCACAATTTTAACCACGCTGCCTAGCTTTAACATATAATAATGAATATTATTCAGTCAATTCATCGTTTTGTAACTATCCAATGTGCAAGTTGCATGTAGGCCCAACTAGTAACTACAAGCTGTCATCAACAAATGTTATAATAGTAGCCTACGACCCACACAAGTTTAATCATTTACCCTTCTAAATTGTAGTGAGGAGTAGAACTACTACCAAGTGGTCAAAAATGCAGATATATCTTTTTAGATAAACCAAACTCATAAATCCCGGTTCATAGGTTAGGCTGCATCTACTTAGTGTTTAACGGCCCAACATTGAACACTGAATATACCTACTATCCATACACTGAGATAATATATAAAAATAAATTTGCATGAAGACACTATTTCCATTTGCTCATTCGTTTTTATTTCATGACAGTTGTTAATTTAAATATATACAGTGTTATAAGACTGGGTAGTGACTAGTAACTAACAAAACTGTAACGTTTTCGACCTACAAGTAATATCTATTTATTCCTTTGATTATTTCCAGAGAGGATGTCCAAAAGGATGCTCGTGGTGCAAGGGCCACAGGTTGTGTGCAGAAGAGTGGTTGGCACATTTTTCCTACAGCTAGGCTAGAGAGCAGAGGCCCTGGCCAGTGCACAGAGGTGAGCCTGAACCTGCCTGTCCCACAAGCTGATCACACAGAGTCCTCACACAGATGGGTCCCGTGTCAGAGATTGATGGAAAGGGCTGACTTAGAACAGGCAAAGCCATCACAACAAGCCCTGCAGCTGAGTCCCAAGACGACGGACATAGTCTGTTATCCCCACCTGGCAAGACATCCAGGTGTTGGAGGCATTCACGAAAGCCCTGAAGTCACTACAGGACTTTACTGATTCATTGTCAGGGAGGGAGTCGTCAGTGGTCCTCCTATGTTAGGCCAGTTCTACTTCTTACTGGAACACGGACAATCTTGGAAGCGCAGAAGGGGCAAAACTGGGCTGACGGAAGACCATCAAGCAGAGAGTCCTGGCTTACTTGAACGAAAAAATACAGTGATCCTGCAACTGGACGAGTCTGCTGACCATGGCCACGTTTTGGAACCCTAGGTTTCAGACCACCTATATGGATGAATGAGAAGTTTGAGGAGGTGAAGAAAAGAGCAGCAACTGAGACCAGGGCCGTTGGAGCAGGGCGTGGCGGCTGTCTTCTACCCCTTCTTCTTTCTCTTCAGAGGACCAAACTGAGAGGGAAGCTGCCAGCACTTCGGCTTGCACAGTCGAGAGAAGCCCAAGCACAGCTAAGGCAGTTTTTCAAAAAGTGGCAGTAGCAGATGGCATCACCAAGGCAGGGCATTGAGTCAGAATAAGACAGCTACATTCTGATGGTCACAGCTGGACAGTGAGTCAAAATCCACTGGAATGGTGGCGTCTCCACTGTATCCCACTTTTCCAAGGGTAAGGCCCGCTTGGCTAAATATCCTTATGCATCCCAGCCACCAGCTCACCCTCCGAGCGTGCATTCCAGCACTGGTGGCGCAATGTCGTCACATGCAAGGCAGGGCAACACTGCAAAGCCAAGCTGTGTTGACGCAGGCTGGTGTTCCTGGCAAAAGAACCTGAACTTGCTAGTTTTATTTGAGTCTCTGCTTTCTGCTGTTAAGGACATTTTAAAGCCAAAGCACTGTTTGTTTCCATTGCATTACAACTTTTTTCAGTGTATTTTATTTAATGTTGCAATATTTCCCGTATTCCGTACATTTAATATTTATTTTATTATTCTTTAGCCTTCAAACACATGTTGACAGGTTCTTGTGGAGCACTTTACTTTTATGAAGCTCCCTGGTGGAGAGGGATTGCCACTTAGAAAAATAAGTGGCTCAGTGGTATTTTAAGCAAGTAATGTGCATAATGTTATTATGTTGTAAGTTTCTTTGTCACATCTTCTGTGGGTACATTTGTGTTATGTTCCATCACAAATTATGTGCCCCCTTGCATTTCAGATCTGTTAAATAATAAAAAGCAGCAGTAAATGTTATAAACTGTCTTTTTCCTTTCCTTATTCTTTACTAGATCCACATTGCTAAGCTAGAGTTCACTTACTCAAAAGAACAGAATGGCTGTACTTATATGACTGAATTAATGAATCACACTAAATTGACTAAATTAACTTACATTATGGTAGGCTTCTTCTGTCTTCTTAAGATAAGGTGCTACATTGCCATATGAGTGGAAAGAGGTTAAACTAACTTAAAATTGAATATTCCGTTGTTATTTACTCTGCCACCATCTGACACACAGATAGCCAGACAGCCCACAGACCTTGAAGAGAGACAGACGAGCCGCCGAGCGCCCATCAAACACTGTGTGCCTCCCCCCATCACTGAATGCTGGCTTGGCGAGGAATGGCCACCCCTCCTCTGCATTCCCATCGATGTGATGACCTTCAGCCGCTCTCATCTCTCCCATAGCCACAACAACAACTCCAGCTCCGATGTCTCCCTTTGCGATTTTCCAAGCCGGATTTAAGAAACTGGAACATACTGGCATCAAACTTGCATCTGTGTCAAATGATAGCATCGCCCACGTCATGGCCGCAGCTGCTAACACTGCTCCCCCCGTACTGATAGTAGTCCCTGAGTATTACTGAGACAAAAAGAGGTTCAGCCGTAGACACAGTAATAAAGGAAGTTTCTCATAATCTGCTGAACCCAGGTTGCCTACGTCAAAGCAGGGCAACTTTCGCATTCATGCTATAACCACTAAGAGAGTAACAAAGGGAAACTTAGACACACTGCTTGCTAACCTCACAAATCTCATATATATTGCCTCCAAACCAAAAACAACCTTAAAGCCTATCAACAGCACATCAGGATGGCTCTACTTAATGTGAAGGTCTCTTAATAACAAATCATTTTTTAGTTAATGATTTTATTTAACACTTCCAAACTTGATTTTATGATGTTTTTAACTGAAACATGGCTTGGAACAAAAATAACAGTGCAACCGTTCTGATAGAGACAGCTTCCTCCTGACTATACACTTTTTTGATGCATGTAGATCTGGAAAAAGAGGTGACGGGGTTGCTGCTATATTTAAAAATGTATTCTCGGGGGAAACAGATGTTATTTGGTGATTTTCCATCGTTTCGAATACCTTAGTGGCTGTATTGGAAATGCTCCCCCAGAGTTTCTCCTATTAATTATTTACAGGCCACCACACATATTCTGCACATTTTTTCGATGAATTCACAGAATTATTGTCTAGCATGCTCCACAGAATTTGACTGTCTAGTTATAACTGGTGACTTCAATTTTCATACCTGATGATTTGAATGACAAGTGTGCAAAAAAACTTTTTACCATTTTGGACACATTTGAACTGTCTCAACATGTGAAAGAGGCTACTCATTGTAAGGGGCACACACTCGAGACCTGGTTATCACAAAGGGCCTCAATGTTTCTGATCTCTCTGTGACTGATCCTTCCTTGTCTGACCACTTTTGTGTTTTCTTTAACATATCTTTTATTCCCGACATACAGACAAAATCAAACACTGTCAAAAAACGGTAATATCAATGGAAGATTCTAATGTACTCTTTTTAAGAAGGCCATCTCCTTGCTACCACCCTCTAAATCCATGTTCTGCTGATGATCTTTGTAGAAAACTTTAATTTGAAATTTTGAAAAATCATAGATGTCATTGCACCTTAATAAGGTTAAAGACGACTTCTGGAAAGCAAAAGGCACCCTGGAGAAAAGCTGCTTCTGTAACAGCACAGAAAAAGGAATGCAGGAAGGTGAAACGCATCTGTGCGTAAACAAAACTTCATATTCACCATGACATCTATAAAGAGAGCCTCCGTGCCTACATTTAGACTTTAAAAAATGCTAGAGAAACGTTTTTCTCTCCATATCATTAAAACCAACACTATGATGCAAAAACCCTATTTGCAACTGTTGACAGACTGACCAAACCCCCAACAGAAATTCCACCTGATCTCCATTCCACGCAGAAATGCAATGAGTTTGCACGCTTTTTTATATTGATAAAATTGAAGGTATCAGACGCGCCATCAATATCATTCCACGTCAAACAAAAATGTCGGACTACACCCTGTTCAGGTCAGGCAAAATTACGTGGCAAGGATGGCATGCTTTAATGTTATAGACTCAAAATCTTGTGGAAACTGTGACACAACTAAAGCCATCCACCTGTTGCCTTGATACTATACCTACCAACCTCTTTAAGAATGTTTTCGACTGCCTAGCAGTAGACATATTGCAGATAGTTAAAAACTCTCTCCAGTCAGGCAAGTTCCCAAAAGCTTTGAAAACTGCAGTTATTAAACCCCTTTTAAAAAAGCGGAGCCTAGATGCCTCTATTATTAACAACTACAGACCAATATCAAATCTCCCTTCATAAGTAAAATCATTGAGAAAGTTGTCCTCCAGCAACTAAATCACTTCCTGGCATCAACTGGTTGCTATGACACCTTCCAATCAGGATTTGCACAGCACTGAGACCGCCCTTATTAAAGTTGTAAACGACATCCGCGTCTTAACACAGACTCTGGCAAAACCCTCAAATACTAATGCTTACTTGAACCTCAGTGCTGCATTCGACACTGGTAGACCATACATTACTTCTGGAAAGGTTAGAACACTGGGTGGGCTTTCAGGCGCACTGTCTTAAATTGGTTCAGGTCCTACCTACAAAATAGGAACTACTTTGTTTCCATTGGCGACCTTTGTAATCAGAATCAACCAACGTGACATGTGGAGTCCCACAAGGTTCGATCTTAGGACCCTCTTTATTTAACATCTACATGCTCCCACTAGGGCAAATCATTGCAAAATAACAATATTGACCATCATTGCTATGCTGATGACACGCAAATCTATGTATCGCTATCACCAAATGACTATCGGCCCATAGATCTGCTGTGCCAGTGCATTGAGCAAGTGAAGGAATGGATGTGCCGAAATTTCCTTCAACTAAATGAGGACAAAACAGAGATAATTGTATTTGGTTCTAAAACGGAAAGGCTTAAAGTAACCCAACACCTTCACTCTCTGTCCCTGAAAACCTCAATCAAAAGCCAGAATCTAGGGGTTATCATGGATTCAGATTTACATTTTGAAAGTCACATCAAATCAGTTACAAAATCGGCATATTATCACCTTAAAAATGTAGCAAGACTTAGAGGGCTCATGTCCACCGAAGACTTACAAAAACTGTACATGCCTTTATCACTAGTAAGCTTGATTACTGCAATGGTCTCCTCACCAGGTCTCCCAAAACAAACTCTGAGGAAGCTTCAGCTTGTTCAGAATGCTGCTGCTAGAGTTCTAACAAAGACCAAACAATTTGATCATATTACACCAATTCTGAAGTCGTTACATTGGCTTTCCTGTAAGGTCAGAGAATTGACTTTAAAAATCATGTTGCTAACCTTATAAATCCCTACATGGTTTAGGCCCAAATATTTAACTGATATGCTTCCACTACATCAGCCTTCTAGACCACTAAGATCCTCTGAGACCAATCTGTTAATTATCCCCAGAGTAAACACAAAACATGGGAAAGCAGGATTTAGTTACTATGCAACAAATAGCTGGAATAAACTCCCAGAGGATTTAACCGTGCGTTCACACCAAACGCGACGGGGCGACAAGATCCCATACAAAGTGAACGTAGAGACGCGTATCGGGCGAGATTTTCGCGAGAGAAAACTGGCGACAAATGTTGATTTGTCGCGCCACACTTTCGCCGTCTTCTGGCGAGCGCGTTCACGTGGATTTGTGGCGCGACAGATTCGCTCGAGTTCAAATTTTTCAACTTTGAGACGTGAATTTCGCGTGATGACACGTGATTACAGCCAATCAGCGTTCACTTCATTGAAGTGACGTAAGCGTTCACTTCCCGCTCAAGCTAAAGACAATGCAATGCTTGTCTTTAAGAACTTGTCTTTAAATGCTTTGTCTTTAAATGCTTTTGTCTTTAAAAAGGTAAAGACATGCAATGTCGACATGGTTGTGAAATGGAGGACCTGGAGTCAAGTTGTGGCGCTCTCCTCTCTCTCTCTATGTCGAGACGCGCGAGCAACATCTTTGGTTTATTGTTTGAAGTAGCCTTCTCCTAGATGGGTTGCCTTTCAAGGCTGGGTCCCATCTACCCACTATTTTACCATAGCTAGGGACGGTATCTCTCGCAGACGCAGAGCACTCATAGCATACAGCACCTGGTTTTCCTAGGCGGTCTCCCATCCAATTACTAACCAGGCCCGACCCTGCTTAACTTCCGAGATCAAGACGAGATCGGGCGTACCGGTGGCGCGACAGATTCGACAAAACTTGCACAGCGACAGATTATGATGTGTAGCGCGACAAAACTTCGGCGACAATGCGAACGGGCGACAAATTTCGCGTTTGGTGTGAACGCACGGTAAGACTTGCCCCAACTCTGAGCACCTTTAAAACAAGACTGAAGACTTTTATGTTTGCTATAGCTTTCTGCTAAAATCTTAAATACACTGCACTTTCTAAAAAGCTTTTTTAACTTTGCCTTTATTTCCTATTTTAATACTAAAATGCCTTTTTTCTATTTTACCCATTTACCCATAAAGGCAGGAAGAAGGAAGAGGAGGAGGAAAAAGATCAAAGTCCCAATGCATCCGAACGAAAAGAAAAAGATTCTTTGAGGTGCCTTGCCTTGCCTTGCCTTGCCTAGAATCTGGGTTTGAGTCCCAGAGAAAGGACCAAGCTCCTTTAGGTCAGGTTGGAGTCCCAGAGAAAGAGTTCTGTCTGGGTTAGAGTCCCGACGTCTGTCTGGGTTGGAGTCCCAGAATAAGGCCGTTATTTTTTGGTTAGAGTCCCGACTTGTGTCTGGGTTAGAGTCCTGGAATCTGGGTTAGAGTCCTAGAATAGGGTATTGTTTGTTTGTTGAATAAGGCCTTTGGTCTGGGATTGAGTCCTAGAATATTGTTTGTTGAATAAGGCCTTTGGTCTGGGATTGAGTCCTAGAATATTGTTTGTTGAATAAGGCCTTTGAGCTGGGATTGAGTCCTAGGAATATTGGTAATAGCATGTCATTCAAGTGATTTGTTTCATCTTTGCTAGTTTGTCAATGTTGATACGTGTTCTGAATATAACTTCTGCATATGTTTTCTTTTACGTACTAACATGCCTTTATTTTCTATTTTTACCAGAAAGATACATTGCACTATTTTACTAATTTCTTTGCATATGTTTTCTTTTACTTATCTATTATTTAATTTTATTGTATGACAATGTTTATATGTGAAGCACTTTGAGTCTGCCTTGTGTATGAAAAGTGCTATATAAATAAAGTTGCCTTGCCTTGCCTTTGTAATACCGTGATATAAAACCGTCACCGCAAAAATGGAAAAAAATACTGTGATAAAATTTTTAGGTCATATCGCCCACCCCTAGTCTTCCTGAGTCTGCACTGAAAGACCTAAGCAGATGTCTCATCAAATTTAACAATTCGGCAACCATATCAAATTTACAATCTGAACTTGAAAGCTTGGCAAGCCAGTGGGACATGCTGAAGCGTCCACCACTAGATGAGTACACATCCCATACTGTGGAGGAAGGACCTGGTGGAGACCCAGAGATGAAAATTGTCAGCAAAGCCTGTGCCTCATGTAAAAACTGCCCCCTGTGTTGCTACCAGATTCTCCTCAGATTCAACCTGCTCACAGACGCATACCCTCTTCTTTCTCTGTCCTACAAATATCTGCTGACACTCTCAGTGACACAGGTAGCCTGTGAAAGATCATTTTCAACTTTGAAATTCATCAAGAGCAGGCTGAGGAGCAGCTTATCTGCTGGTAAATTGGAGGCCTTCATGCTGATGTCCACAGAAAAGGGCATCCTCATGGGATTGGACACAGACAGTGTCATAGACAGAGTGGCCGAAAAAAGTGAACTTCTTCGGAAGCTCCTACTCTACTAAAGTAAGACAATATTTTTAATAATAGTTTAGTTTTGTTTCTCTTCAAAATTACCTAAACTTGATAGTAAGGAATAAAAGGCATAACACTTTCATTGTTGATTGTCTTCTTTTTCCTTTTAGGAAGCCTCTGTCTCAGGTTGTGGCGACGACTTGCTTTCACAAAGTAAATATTATAGTTATGGAAATGAATGTAATTGTTTGGCTTGAAATTAAAACTTTTTCCCTTTCCCCCCCTTTAACATGCATTACATCCTTTTCTGTTATTTACTGTTTTTAGGGTTCCATTTCAGGATTGTGAGATTGGATTGTGAGGATTGTTTTTGGAGATGGACAGACGTTTGGTTTCTGGGTAAGTGAGAAGAAATCAATCTGATTCAAACACAAACGCACACAAGCGCACACACACCACACACCACACACACACACACACACACACACACACACACACCACACACACCACACACACACACACACGTAATGTATTCAAGTCTCACTTCTCTGTGTCTTCCTCTTTATGAAATCCTGTCCCTCTAGGGCTTCACATGTACATAGTTCTTACTGGATTGACGGGGTTTGTGAGCGTTGGTTCCGGTGAAGTCAGCTATTCACCAAGTGAGAAAACATTTACACCTCACCAGAACATAATAAACGTGTTGCAAACCAGATTTTTTATGAGCTTGTATGTGCTTAACATCAAAGTGTGCATGCAACCCCCTCCTCTTCTCTGTGTGTGTGTGTGTGTGGTGTGTGTGGTGTGTGTGGTGTGTGTGTGTGTTGTGTGTGTGTGTGTGTTGTGTGTGTGTGTGTGTGTGTGTGTGTCTATCTGTAGGTTTCATGAGTGTTTGATGGACTGTAGTCGGTGTAGACAGACAAGGCTATGCACCAAGTGAGTAAACATATAAACATATACACATTACCACAACATAAAAGTGTTACAAATCTGATGTTGTATGTGCCTAACATCAGAGTGGGTATGTCCCCCCCCCCCCCCCCCCTCTGTGTGTGTGTGTGTGGCTATCTGCAGGTTTCATGAGTGTTTGATTGACTGTAGTGTGTGTGCCCAAAGAGCTGATTGGAACTGAAGAGCGCAGACAAGGCTATGCACCAAGTGAGTAAACATATCCACATTACCACGACATAAAAGCGTTAAAAATCTGATGTTGTATGTGCCTAACATCAGAGTGGGTATGTGCCCCCCCCTCTCTCTCTCTGTCCAAGGAGCTGATTTGACTGAAGAGAGCAGATAACGCCAGTTCATCGGCAGCTGCCAGGGGCTCTCTTCTCTCAACGTCCAGGTTTTCTGCCAGCTATCATGACAAATTTATAGATTCATTTTAAATAAACAATTGAGTGTGAAGTCACTGCACATTTCCTGGTGTTTTTTTGGTACCTGAAAGAGAGTTTTTTTAGTTAAATTGTGCACCTTTTCTACTAGGCCAGAACGTTTGTACATTTAGAAGACATAAGTTACGTCAATTTAATGGCAGATGTGCTCCGCTAATTATGTGGGCCGGTCTGAGCCAAAAAATGCCCGGGCCGTTTTGTTCTCCCAGTCCAGCCCTGTCCGGCGGTGAACATATAAAAAGTGCACAGGCACAAACACAAATATACAAGACAACACTAAAAATAGACAAGATAGACAATGACATATAAAATATAGGAGTTCTGTATGAATAAAATAAGTAAAAATAATTGTGCAAAGAGGCAGTCAATACTGGCAACAAAAAGTCATGTAGTAGTGCATTTTTTAAATAGATAAATAAAAAATAATTTTCAGTCTGTATGGTGTGTATT
>OLKM01002633.1:0-42500 GCA_900291075.1 Melanogrammus aeglefinus | reverse complement strand
TTAATTCTAAATGCTTCTTCATTTATCCTCTAATTAGTCATGTGAATAAGCATTTACAAACACACAAAAGACGCCTAAATCTTTGGCCTATGTCAGTGCGCGCAAACAATTTGAGGCACAGAGTCACCATTAACTGGTAATCACGTAGGCTTGTACTTCTTGAAGTCTGAATCTCAATAGTATCTGTGAGAGAATCTGTACAACAAATACACACAAAGTAAAGAGAAAAACAAAACATAACTTGTAGACCTCTTGAGGTATAGACGCTCTCTATACAAATCTATTTACATCCCAGGTGAGATATTGGAGATCCACTGAGGAGTGCAGGGGTGCGGTTGGAGGAGTGTGTGAAGATGTATGTCAATGTGCATGTCACAACCTATGTGTTGGTGTTCGCCCGTACGTGTTCCTGTGAGTGTGCGTGTGTATGTTTGTTCATGTGTGTGTGGGTGAATGAGTATGTGTGTCTGTGTGTGTAGGTCTTCAACGTGTGTCGGCCAGATGCTGAGGGCAGCCGGAGGGCGTCTCTCCGGGCGTCAAAGTCTGACACCATCATCTCTGATAATGTAAGTTCCACCCCCCACCGCACGTCTTATAATATATGTATCTATGCAAATTAATGTTAATGAATGACTTGCAGGTGCATTTCTTTGTGCTCAATGTTATTCTAAGACACATACCCACACACACACATGAAAACACACACATGATTATCAAAAGGAATGACTCAGGAACGTTATTGATAAAGATGGCATCCCTTAAATGAGCAATCTTGTAAAACAGATATGTTCTATCCAAAACACATCGCTGCTGTAAATACCCTTGCTGTAATACTCTGGTGATGCGTTCCCCCTGGTCAGATTTCAACCGATCATGCGGTCTGTACACGTGTCACCTTGACAGGGGTTAGCTGTGATACCTCGCTAATTATCCACTCTGGGTAATCTAAGGAGGGTGGCGAGGGACAAGGCACACGAGACATTAAAAGGCCTTGTGAAATTTATATCGCAACACCAGCGTTTGCTTTAGGGGCGACGGGTACAGACAAGAGTGCAAGAGCTGGTGACGCGGAAGTGACAAATCAGTAGGGCCGAGACGATGTCAAAGAGCCACGTCCTTCATGAGCCACAGAATACTGCCTACAGCACGTTCCGGGCTGGAGGCTGGCCCTCGGCAACTGATCAAAGTCTCATACTCTTTCACATGTTTATTCACTGTTACCTGTCCAATTATTTCTCTGCTAAATGTTTAGTCTATCAGAAGGGAAGGAAATTGCTTCCCTCTCACACTGCAGCCTGGCCTCATTTAGCTGCACATCAACCGCTAGCTTACGGCCGTACCAGAGCAAGGCAATTGCTTAATTATCTGCTCATAATCTCCCCACCCCCCTTCTGCATTAAGTTTGTGTGGCCATATGGTGGCACTTTACAATCACAAATGTAACACCAATTGACTGATTGGTCCACATATAAGTGAAAGGGGGGTTGAGTGGTAAATGCAGGGGTTGGGGGGGCGGGCAGGATTTCATTTCATTATGGGATGCCCGTATTGACAGAGGTCCGGTTGTTCGTTAAAAAAGGCTCATCTTGGATCCCAGAGAATGAAATGTGTGAGTGGGTGGTGATGCGCACACACACAAACTTGCAGGCACAAACGCACATGCACACCTTGGATCCGGGGGAATTAAATTGGGTGAGTGGGCGGCCACACACACACACATGCACGCGCGCACACGCACACGCACACGCACACAGACACACACACACGGCTAAACATCGATGAAGGTGCTTGAAGGAAGAAAGGAAAGGAAGAGAATGTCACCAGCGTTCATGATTCCAGGCCGTGTAAGTATTACAAGAGCAAAATAGCGGCGGCGGTACACTTGCGGTTGCCATGGAAACTGCCATGGGGACCTTGGTGGTTTCACTCGAGTGTGCTCCCTGTATACTCTTGACTAGCTGTGGAGGACAGGCAGGGCTGACAGCTGACAGCTGGGACGCTATGAGCTCCACACAGGTGGCTAAAGGCCTGATGGACACATGCCTGGACTCAGGTCGGCTTATGCTGCACATGTTTCCTGTCCCTGTGTCATGGGCCTCCTGAAATCTTTGAGACGTAAGAAAATACTCCCAAGTAGTCCCTGGTGAAATACAATCTCCTATTGACCCAGTAAGAACCAAAATGCTTTGGTCCAAAAATTTACATCTCAACAGTTTTGTGTTGTCACTCAAACGAGAATGAGTTTGCCTGGGTGTATGAAGGGATGTATAATAGAGCAGTATGCTTTGGGGGCATTTAAAAGATTTAGGCTGTGGCACAGCCATGCCGCTTGCCAGAAAACCTTCTCAGTAAGGATTACTGAGGAATGTCCAGCTCCCGATGTCCAGCCACAATCCCAGGTTATTGGGCCATATCCTCAGACCCTAGTGTTACTCAAATAGGTGTGCGTCTGGGTTATCTTTAGCCTTGAACCTCCCGCCATTTGTTTCAGCTCTGTAAAGGAGGCAGTCCCTCTTCTTGCCCAGCCCCAACTCTGGCAGGCATGCAACATGAGTTCCTACTGCAGTGGACCCATGCTGGATAGATAAATGTTAAATGACATCGAAAAAAGGCTTGAAGATCTAATATTTCATTAATAGCATTAATTGATTGATTTGTGGAGTCTTTTCAACCAGACATAGAGATTCAAGTTTTAGAGCATCATTGCTTTGCATAGCAGGGAATTGAGAGAGATGGAGGCCTTGGCAGCAGTCCCAGCTCACGATAGCTTTCTCTGGACCAGAAACAGTCATGGCGATGACAGAGGGCCTCCCATCCAACAACAGTGAAGATTGACTTAATCGGTTGCATGAATGAAAATGAATCCAATCGAAATAACTGAGGTGCCAGGGTGTGGTATGGCAAGGCTTAGCCTATGTGGAACCTGAATAGAGCCCTGTCTCCAGGCCACAGGCCCCATGCAAGCCGCGTGGCATAGCATAGCGTGGCTTGGCACACACACAAGGACACACAGCTGTGTGCTGCCAGCCAGTCATCACAGGAGAGAAATAAACAGGAGTAACATAAAATAAAGGCCAGATCGTTTGGGTGTACTTTGGAGCCCGGCCCGGCACCAGCGTCAGATTTGCCCTGTGTGCCGTTCAGCCGATTACATCTGCAGAGGGGATTAAACTGTGATTTTATGTAACGCCGTCAAATGGCTTAACATTTCTGCGTACGACACATTGGATTCTCGGAGAGGACAGCTGATGGATTCCAATTTCTTTGAAAGGCGCGGAGCATAGTGCATGCAGACGAACACAGGTTTGCAAATAGCAGATTACACACATCCAAGCACGCACACACAAACACGCACGCACGCACGCACGCACGCACGCACGCACGCACACGCACGCACGCACGACACACAGCACGCACGCACGCACGCACGCACGCACGCACGCACGCACACGCACACGCACACGCACACACACACACGTTAGGTTATACTTATATTCAATCACTCTTAATAGCCACATTGACAATTGGGATTAATGCACATTACTAAAAAGATAGTTACTGTAATGTACACCATAAATGCATTCAGTTGGGTGTATGTGCACGTTTTTAATTTTAAACTTTTGTATTTAATCATGTTTTGAGCACGTTTTTGAATAATTCTTTATCTTTGTCTTCTAGAAATAATTTAAGCACAACATTACCAATGTATTTTATTGGGGTTGCACTGTGGAAGTTAATGCTATTCCATCTCTTAAAAAAATCGTTTTTATTTTATTCCAAACTGATTAAATTAACATATGTTTTGTAGCGCAATAAAATTTATGTCAATAAAAACAAAATTATACAAGCAGGGTCACAATCATTTCCATTCATTGCTTTGTATTATCTCTTCTGCTTAATGCTAAAATGTGGATAGTAGTTACTAGTCATTTGTATAATGATCACCACCCTCAATTACTTATTTGGGATGTTTTTGACTATTTCCTTAAAATGACTACATGTACTCTTAAATCACAAAGTTGGTTGTAATTTAACTTAAAAAAAATAGTCGTTCCCTGACTCTGTTGCGTATTACAGCTTGGCTGATTCATATTGCATTTAAACCGGGACAGCTCCATCAGGAAAGAGGAAGGAAATTATGTCCAAGCACGGGTCATTTAAAAAACATATTTTCATGTGCATTATATCCCCTCACAACACTCCCATTGACTGTTTATACCTGACATTTATTTCTGATTATCATAATTATTAGTTGATATGGGTTGTATGCTCTATTGTCCTTAACATTATGTGCAGGCAAGGCTTCAGCTTCATCAGACCGTGCAGGGGGGAGGGGGATATCATATATCTATTTTTTACATGGCTCTTCTTAATGTTGTAGAATGCTCCATTCACTTGAAGAGGCCTTTCCAACATTCGGTGGTCAATTCTTCTTGCGTAATTCACTGTTTCAGGGCGAAACAAGACCCCTCTGCTTAGCGTCTGGGTCTGGTTCGCCCTTTCGGGCTTAATGACTGCCATTCTATACATTTTCCTTGCATATATATATATATATATATATATATATGATGTATATTATATAACAAGAATCAGATAAATGCAGCCCAAAATACATTGAATGAGGTAGATATTTTTAATAGAGCTGTGCAAATGGCATTTTTAACAGGGCAGTAGGGCAAAAGAGGCCTGTAATAGAGCTTTTCAAATTACATTATGGCAGTGGTACAAGAGGAGAGCTGTAAAAGAGCTGCAGTTGCATAATAAACATGGCGGTGTTGCAGTAGTTGAGTTCAAAAGGTATCTAGGCTCAGATAGGTTACCTAAGCTGTTTCGAAGCATCGTTAACGGGCTCTGAGGCTTCTGTAGTGCCCCCCAGAGGGCAGGGGGAGAACAGTCCAGGGTTGGGTAGGTTGGGATCTCTGCTGGTGCTATGCCCTCTGTGTAGGCAGTGTTTGTGGTACATGTGCTTTAGGGCTTTGAGCTAGGTACCTTTGACATGCTGGTTCACCTTGACGACCTGCGGCCAGACTTTGTGTGGAAGTTCTTTGTGTGGAAGTTACCTAGCATTTCGCCATCCTGAAGGCCATTGTTAGATCCTGTCTTCTGCACATTGAGGAACAGATTTTTGGAGGTTCATCAAGATGTGAGATGCAGGATCTCCTCTCTGAAGATATCCTGCCACCCGCATCTTATAATCATTTCTGATTTGGCCTACAACTGTGATGTAATTTGCAAACTTCATTATTAGTGTTGCATGGTAAAACTGCAGCTTTGCTGAGGGTCAGGGTAGAGGGCGAGGGTTGGTCACCTTACCTGCCACACTTTGGTCTGTTGGTCAGGAAGTCCATGTTCCAGCTACAGAGAGAGGGGGCCAAAGGAGAGGAGTTTGGTGGTTAGCTTGCCGGGATGACGCTTTTAAAAGCAGAGCCATAATCTATGATCAGCTTCCGGATATATGTGTTTTTATGACCCTGGTTGGTCAGGTTAATGTGCAAGGTACTGGCAATGGCATAGTTTGTCGCGAGCCATAAGAAATGCTGCCTCCTGCGCCGCCATCTTTCTGTATCAAACACAAACATATGCTGATTGCAGCTGCCAGACAGGTCACAGCTTTTAGAAGAGTAGAAAATATCAGTGTGGCGAAAAAAGAATAGAGTGCCAAACATAAAAAAGGGTACATTAGAAAATAAATACAAAAAAGATAGTTGTATGACAGCCAAAACGAAGAACTTAATCCAAGATAGATAAATACAAATGCTTCCTGCCAAAAGTGTTTAGCTTATGACTGTCCTTATGGTGTATCATTCTTACATGCTTAAGATTAACCATTTGTTTGACTTTGTAATGACAACATGATCAAGAAAAAAAGTCTCTAAGAGACACATAAAATGCTTTCCATTTGGTAGATATATTTACCAATATATATTCTAAAACAACCTGATACTCTCTCCTGGGATGTTGGCCACTTAGGACACACACACACACACACACACACACACACACACACACACACACACACACACACACACACACACACACACACACACACACACACACACACAGTAACAATAACGCACGTAACCCATATTACCATTTGGGTTACGTGCGTATGACATTTGAATGCACAGGCAATTGTTCTCAGCCACTAAAAGGATCTGATGTTCAATTTCCCTTGCAGCTACAAATGGCAAAAGGTAATAAATGCAAATAGTAATAAAATATGCATTACCGCTCTGCCAATCTAGGTGAAGATAACCTTTTGAATTTGAACACAGCCCCAAGGTTCATGCAAATGAGCACGAAGAAACTATATGCAATGCACATGTTGACAAGAGAAATATTGCTAGGATACTTGCCAGTATAATGAATAAAATAAAATCTCCTCTTACCCTACCAGGCGAAATGAAAGCCATTGTGTAGTAAGATTTATGAGCCCATAGTTTCAGTCATATGAGCTACTCCCACATAATACTTTGCTTTACTTACTACCATACGTGTGTGCGTGAGTGGATGCGTGCGTATTGTGAAAGCTGGTGTGTCAAGTCAGCCGGCAAATGCCACACAACCTCAACTCTAGTCCCCTACAACCTATACTCTAGTCCCATACAACCTCTGCTCTTGTCCACTACAACCTCTGCTCTAGTCCCCTACAACCTCTGCTCTAGTCCCATACAACCTTTGCTCTAGTCCCCTACAACCTCTGCTCTAGTCCCCTACAACCTCTGCTCTAGTCCCATACAACCTCTGCTCTAGTCCCCTACAACCTTATCTTTCCATCTATAGGGAATGTACCCAAAAAGTGAGGAGCATTTATGGGCCTACATTAGATATTTCAAGGGTGCTGAATCCAAAAAACATGGTACCCAAGCGAAATTGTGAGTTTTTGACCATCTAATTTGCATATGAAAATGGCCGCCTAATTGCCTATCTTGCTCAGTCATTGGACCATTTCTCCCTAGTGTTTTTGTAAGTAGGCAATCAAAGATGAGGAAATTAAGTTTCTAGATCTATAGTCTAGGGTCAGAGGAAGGATATAGTGGGGGCTCAGTGGCTTTTTTTTTTTGCAAAATACCAACTTTTAAGGAGAAATTAAGCATTATTTGTGTCATTTTTAAGGCTGACGTAAATATTCAATCAATATCACTCTTAAATATTCCCAGTGTATATGATATTTGATGTATTCCATATAACATAATAACTATGAAAAACATCATTGCAAGTTGTCTGAGTTTTAATTTTTTTATGCAAACAAAGCATTTATGCTCTTAATTCAAACATCGAAGAACTCAAGTGAATAGGGAAAAAACACGATAAAACTTCCCTTGAACAGTTCTACAGATCACATCTTGTTTCTGTATAAATTATTTTATGTTTGTAGCTTAATTGCTTTGTTTTCTTCTGTTAGATTTGTAGTTCTGTAGTTCACTCCCTCTGTGAATTGTTTTTGGTAAATTGTTTTAATACCTTTCCAGTTTGCTTGCGTGCCATTTGTCTTTGGCATTTCATTTTGATTAGTATTTCTTTCTGCAGTCCTTTTCCAAGTTCTTTGGTTACCCCTTGTCTTGGTATGCTTGAGGACTATAACTACACATTTAAACAAGGACATTTGTCATCACTCTGACATGCACACATTGCAGTGCATAACAGCCCCGATTTTTCGGCACTTGCCCTGGAGTCTTGTGCGTGGTTTTTACGGGCACACAGGATAATTTCCAGGCAACTTTCAGGTATTGGATTCTGTGACATAAGAATGGGGTGTAGTCCTGAATCGCCATGTTTCCATCCCATGTCCAAGGGTGAAGGAAGCTGAGGTGTGGCATAGTGAGCATTTCTCTAAACCATTGCCTGGTAGTGTACTTTCAGCAGATGGAAGTGGAGCGCATCGCTTGTCGGCAGCATTGCTTCTGGTTAACCTGTCCTGGAGAAAACTATATGCCTTGCTGCATCAACAGAGTCTGTGTTATGCACATAATATATTCTGCAGACAAAAGCCTCTGAAGATCTTTGAGTCTCCGCTGTGAGATCACCAATTCAGAGGTTGCTGAGCAATCGTTGGTGCATTTTCCAGACTTTCCACGATGTACTTTTGGTGTGACATGCAATGTTTGAAGTGGTATCACAACCAGTTAGTGCTTGAAATACTACAAGACTTGGTGCTGAATCCCTTGGCAGTTTGTTAAAAACAGCATCAATGGGTATATATTGTGGCTTCCTTGTGGTACCAGACAGCAGCCAGAGTTTTTTACATGCTACACACAGGAAATGGGAAACCAGAATCACAAGTACATCAGTGTCTCTAGATGACACGACTACTGTGTTTGACTGGCAGTGCACTGCATGTAATACCAATCGGGTATCTGCCTCTTCGTGTGTGGCTCTCAGATAAGTCAGGTTGGTTGTCGCTTTTGATGACCTAACCTCCGTCTCTTTGTCTCTGAACCCACCATCAACTACTATCTCTTTATCATCTGGTGCCTGAGCACATAGTTCTTCAGAGAGAAGATTGGCAAGATCAGCTTTGTCAGGGAGGGGCAGGAAGTTGGTCCAGTTTTTCGGAAGAGGCACATCACGACCCTCAACAAGTCGTCTGATTGTTTGAGCTGCTTTTGTGTGTCGTGTCCGTCCTGGTAGCACCCTTGATGTTCTCTTCTCTGTATCTGCCAAACACAACATCTATCCAATCATAGGAACATCCGGCTTTCAATACTGCTCTGACAAATGTGTCGGCCAAATCCCCAAACGTTACTGCTTTGCCTGGCTTTCCTACGGCAACCACCAGTGCCTGTCCATCTGTGATAAGGCAAGATAATATGTCGGTAGCCTCAGGACAGACTATGTCTTCAGTTAATTTATTTACCAATACAGACTTGATTTCAGTGCGAAGTGTCCCATTTATTTCCGCAAGGGATATGGGAACTGGCAGAAGCTCATGTTTTAGGACAGCTGGTAAGTCAACTGGACGACCTGCTTCATAGGCCGTATCAAGGCGTTTGAGGACGTTTCGGTCAGCCTTTATGATGGTTGATTTCTTTGATTTTAGGATTTTTGGCCACTTCATACAGAGATGCAAATGTTTTACCTTTGCTCTTATCTAGGGTTGCATGAATTGGGACCTCTGGTTTATCTTTGACCTCAGGAACAATCATCCTTTTCTCAATGAATGAATTCACTTTTTCTTGTCCTAGGTCTTTGGCAGAAAGTAATGAGCTTTGGATAGCCTCTGTGGCAGCGTCTTTCGTGGCGAGATTTTGCAATGAGCCTGGTGAGACTGAATCAAACACTTTGAATCCTTTGAAGACTAAAACCAATGCCATTTCCTCTCTGTTGTCTCTCTTTTGAAGGGATTTTGTAGCTTTATTGTGGATGTAGGTTTGTCTCAGATGTGTTGCTGAACATCAAATGTGTCTCTTCTGGTGCATGGGACCTCATGTTGTAGGAGAGTGTCCACCTGGAAAGAGCTGAAGGTGTTTTAGTAATGCCAGTGATCCCCCCCTCCTTTTTTCCCTGTTCCGTTGTTCCACTCCATTGCTTGGTCTGGATCGACCTGGTTGAATTGTTGATCGGACCGCTTCACAACAAAGTTGTCCCTTTGGAACTCCGATAGTACAGGTTCTGGGAGCTGGTGCATCTCAGCAATATACACTAGCCCCCATCTTGCGTAGTTCAGGTGATCATATTGCATGAAGTATGGCAACATCCAGCTGAAGGCGTGAAGACGAAGCTCCCAGAGTCCATCACGCTGAGCTTGTGTAAACTGCAACAGTGTTGCAACAGTGTAAACTGCAACAGACCATATCCATATAGTTCCACCAGAAGAGTTGACATCGTCAGATTTACTTGCGATGAAATCTTTGAGGAGACTGTCAAACTGTTCCTGATTCAGATATGTTATCAACTGAGGAATAATTTCAGGATTGTCATAAGCAGCCATAGCAGAGATCTCATCATGGCATTTCTTATTTGTTTCTGCAGCAAACGCTAGGAATATTGGCAAAAAAAGCTGCCATAGGGCCTGCAAGGTCAGCTTGTGAGCTCTCATACCCCTGCTGTAGTCTTTCCCTGACATGACAAGCTGCACAGCACCCTCCCCCAGCAATCCACTCTCCAGCCACACTTCAGCTAGACCAGACCCAGCCATGTGATCTCCAATAGTCTTCAGGAAGTTCATTGCAATATGATGTCCACAAAGCCGAGGGATTGTGCTGTGCTACGCTCAGCACTCTTTTACGGAGAAGGCCTTCATTCTTTTCAGAATTGTCATTTTCAATTGCCTTGTGACGACCAACGATTAGTCTCAGTAGCATATATAAACTATCTGGGACACATGCAGTAGCGTCATCCTGACTTACAGAGAAATCTTTATGGCCTGGGGTTTCTATCAACTCTTGACGAATTTTCAGCGCTACATGTACAAGCGATAGGAAACTGTCATCTGTAGGCACAAATGGAGGCAATGTTTTCTCACTCTCACCCATCATTTCCAACACTGCCGTATTTGCCACTGTACTTTGTCGGAATTAGTATGGTTTTTCGCTCGGATGAACACCTATCAAGAGGTTGAAAGAAGTTGAAGATGTCACTCAGCTGTGAGTGCAACTTTTTACGAAACGTTGCCCTTCTACTGCAGTAAGAGAGTGGAATTGTGGTTGATGATTTTTCACTGAGTACCTTATACCGTTCCCAGACATCATCGAGCAGAAGTACATATCCTTTATCCTTTATCTGCTGCCCCTTGCAGGTCTTTGCATAGCCATGTCATCACAAGGTCTGGGTAGACTGAGTTTTCAGAGTGTTCTTGTATGGCCATCTTTGTCTTGTCCATAGATCTGATGAATGCTATTTGATGAATGCTATATCTGATGAGTGATATTTTGCCTCAGCTGCAATTAGATCAATCACTCCAGCCAGCCGAACATAAATGTTATGGTCTAAGGAAGAAGCTTGAATAATAAGTGTCATCTTCTTTTCTCTTATGATGGACCTAATGAAGTGATACTTAATGTCCACGTGCTTACGCCTTTGCCTGCACACAGGGTATCTAACAAGTCCAATAGTCCCCTGGTTGTCCTGTATTGTTACAGCATGAGCCATGTATTGGGCTTCGCACGTTGATCATGCTACTGTGGGTGGCTTCTTGGTTTTCCATGAGACCAATGAGCTGTCTTTACTCATGCTCACACAATAACTCGTACTACGCCTGTCGCTGACGTCTGACCCCCAGTCTGCGTCACTGTATGGTCGCCCCTCTGGTCCCCGGTTGCCTCTCTGGTCCCGGGTCGCCCCGGTCGCCCCTCTGGCCCCTCTGGCTCCGGTCGCCCCTTTGGCCATTCTGGCCCCTGTGGCCCCTCTGGCTATATCCTTTAGCCACAAACCTGGCCTTGTACTGGTCATGTCTATCACTGTCCTCCTTAATCGAGTATACCCACCTACCATTGTTTTTCTGCCCTCTGACAATGTAGTCAGGGTAAAGGTCTGTTTGTCCTCTAAGGACTCGATCTCCTCGTCCATTGCTCTTTTCCACTCCTGATTCAGTTGATGTCATGGGCTCTTTAAAGGTCAGCGGCACACCACAAACTGCTCAGTAGCAATAGTCTATTCTAGTGAGTGTAGTGTGATCCTCGTCGGTATCTTCCTGAGTATAATCTCTCAGATACCCTGGGAGTTTACGCTCTCTGGTGGGATATTTCCCAGTGCTTGAGGCCTGTGGCTTCTCCCTAGGGTGCTTCTTGCCATCACCTCTGGTAACTGTGGACCACCAGGGTGTATGTCTGTGCTGAGAACACTAGGCTGTGGTGTCTCTCTCTCCTCACCATCTATTTTCGGGTCCAGCCCTAGCTCCTGAGTCTCGTTCTTGCAGGTTGTCTTTGTGACAAACTGTGCCAGCCTTTGCTTTTGCACTTTCTCTTTATTGGGGTAGTAAACTAGAAAGTTGGGACTGCCCTTGTCATGCCCTACAAAGAGTCCTCTCTCACACCTAGGATCTAGTTTACCTCTGTCCTGTTGGTAGGCGTAGCATCCTGACCCAAACTTTTGCATCTTGGCTAGATCACACTTTTTCCCTGTCAGTGCTGTATAAGGGGTAGCGCCTGTGTGCTTATTAAAGCACCGATTCCTGGTGTAGGCTGCTTCCTGGACGGCATAGTGCCAAAAGCTCTTAGGTAGGTTACGGTCAGTAAGTTTACCCCTGGACATCTCAAAAAGAGTATGCCCTTCCCTCTCAGCCATCCCGTTCTGGTGTGGGGAGTAAGGACAGGACGTCTCGTGTTTGATTTTGTACTTTCTCAGTAGTGTCTAAAACTCTCTGTTTGTCACGGTCTGCCCGTCACGCCCCTTTCACCCTCGCAGCTGGGCTGCATCAGGTGATTAGTGGAACCTTTAAGTTGGCTGAACACTGTTCCCCTGTTGCCAGATTGTCTTCGCTGTTACGTTCATGCAAGTCTCTCCAGCTATTCGCCTGTCTCCTGGCCCGGTTCCCCGATCCTGCCTGTCCTCGACTATGTTCCCCGTCTCATCCTTCTGGATCCTCGTTTGCCTGTCTTCCGCCCTGGTTTCCCGACCCTGCCTGTCCCCGACTACGTTATCTGCCCCGCCCCCGTTGATTTGCTTGAGTTCTCTTCAGAAGTAAAGATCGGAATATCATTGTGTTTGCTTGTCTCTGAGTCTTGCTTTTGGGTTCTCGTCAGTCTCCTCGGTGGAGCGTGATACTGTTAGTGAATTCGGTCCTGTTATCTGACTGAATGCATTTCACAGTGCCATAAGGCGCTACATCAGCCAGGAACTTCGCTGTGGCCTGAATTGCATCACTTTTTGCCTTGAGAAAGTAAACAAACACTTCCCCTGTACACACATCTGTGAAAGGCTGCATATACTTGAAGCCATCTATTGATTCATTGTTTACTGGACCAGCTAGATCTGTGTTTACCAATTCAAGTGGTGTCTTCACCTTGTCAATTGGATCTCTGTTTCTCGTTTGAGTAAACTTCCCCTCTGTGCACACATCACAGGCATGCCTACTGTTACATCTGCAATTTCAATATGTCCTCGTAATTACAATGACTCAAGATCTTATGCCATGTCTGGATATCATGGCTGACATTACACACATCATCACACTTGGTTTGCAAGCAGTACATTCTCTTACATACAGGATATTAAACCATTAGGCACCACAAGAACACCTATACCGCTGCACACCTGCGCCCCTCGCTGTCAATGAGGCATACCTGTGTGTTTCCCCTGCCTTGCGCCAACCCAAAGATGCGTTTCCTGTCTGCCAGCTCCATGCTATGTCTCTCCGGCTTGAAGGTGCTGTCAAAGTTCTTGAATCGGCTCCTATCATTGAGGTTGTGGGATGACGTGCCCGTGTCCATGATTAGTCCTTTTCTCTGGACCTGCAGCTGTTGCGCTGACCGGCTGGCATCTTCTGTCTGCGTGCTGAATGTGAAGTCTTCTCTTCCCGCAGCTCCCTGGATGTCATCTCGTCCACGACCTGCTTCATGGCCGCTGCCGCCGTCATCTTGGGCGCAAGCGCACTGTCTGTGCGACCGGTATTTTGGCAGAAACTACACCAGGCTTTCTTCCTTTTCTCCGAATCGCCAACATACCAGATCCGTCGGGGGTCCGTTCTTTGCTGGCGCTGCCCGGGCTTTCAGCACTCTCCCTCCCGCCTCTTTGGCGACTGGGTCTGAATCTTCTGAGGCCTCAAAGTTCTGCAACTTGGCCTTGAACTCTCCCGGCTTCATGCCCACTGAACCATAAGTGACCATCAGCGTGAACGGCTTGTACTTTTCTGGTAGTCCCCGCTTTACCATCGCCATCATCAGTCCCTCCCTCGGTGCTTCACTTGAACTCCTGAGCGCATTCATTGTTTGCTCTGCCCTGATAATGTATTCGGTTACAGTCTCTGTGTCATCTTTCTTTAGCGAGGTAAGTGTTATGTACAGGGAGACAATCCGGGGCCTACCTTTACCGATGTAAGGTTCTTTTAACACTCTGAGACTCTCTCGGCCGTTGTCTTTAGTGTCTCTGAATATCAGTCTCAAGCTCGTATTGTCGAGTAAAGGTGCCAACGCGCAATATGCGTCAGCATTAAGCTTGTCATCTTCGGCCTGTTTGTCTGCTGACAGAGGTCCAGGAGGCTCGTTCAGGATTGTCTGCTTCAGTCCTACTCTGTGCATGCAGTACAACATCCTTTCTTCCCATAGCTTAGCCCATAGGTAACTGGGCCCATAACCTGTTAGCAGAGTCACACTCTCACGGTGGAATAATAATTCTAATACATGACAAATAACTTCTCTCTTTAGCCATATACTGGCGTAGTTTATTGTAAACCATGAACAGACACGCGCTCTCCAAGAGCCAAGTGAACATTCCCTATATAGTCACAGACATGGTGCAACAGCGCCTCCTTTTGGTTATGAACATGTAACTACAGTCAGAGCCGGCCCTGGGCATAAGCAGTGTAGGCAAATGCCAGGGGCCCCGTCATCCGCGAGGGGCGCCGAAAACGAGGGGAGGAAAAAAAAAATTAAATAATAATAATAATATATATACTGTATATATATATATATAAATACTATTTATTTTTTTTACCAGTGCCATTACTACTATTATTTCGAAATATTATATAAGCCCACAGCAACATAAAGTCATAGCAAAGACTATTAAAGGAGACATATTATAGTCTTTTCCCAACAAGTAAACCTAGTATTTGAGTTCCAGAAAACATGTTTTTGAAGCTGTTTGCTTCAGCTGTTTGATTTGATAATAGCTTTTAGGAAAAAAAATATTGTCTACCGCTATTCCCCTCTGTTTCAGTCCCTTCAGAATGCGCTGTTTCTGGCGTCTGTAGCGTTGATGCAAATGAGCTGTTGCCCATTGACCAATGAGCTGTCAGACTGAACCACAGAGAAGGGGCTGTTGCCGTTTTCTGACTCCTGGAGCTCTATATCTATATTATATAATATAACATAATAATAATATTATATACGGGTGTTTATCTAATCTATCTAATATCACGGCCAAAAGCTATGTGCGAATAAGATGATATTATGAATAATAATGGCTGTCTAACGTCTCTGGTACTTCCACAAGTAAAGACTCGTAGTGGGGGCTATCTCGGCCATGGTTGAGAAGAATTGGGGGGAAGGAACTTTGACTCTCTGAAGTCCATGAACCGAGACAAGGAGAAGAAAAGGATTATACTCTGGGAGCTGAGCTGCCGGACTGCCTCCGAGCTCCCCGCGCCGGAGGTGCCGGCCGCCATCGAAGCCGTCCGGCCGCAGTCCGGCAGCTCGGGCGGTGTACCCCGGGAGCTGAACTGGTTCCGAAGCTAGGTGGCAGCTCCAGCAGACGAGCAGCTCCGGCTGGGGTAGTTTGGCAGCAGTCCGGCAGCTCAGCTCCGGGAGAACAATCCCTTTCTGTTCCATGTGTCTCCTCCTCCCGACTTCCCTTCGGCAGCAGCTCCGGCGGGGGGAGCTCGGCGCCAGAGAAAGGGATTGTACTCCCGGAGCTTAGCTGCAGGGCTAGCGCCAAGTCCCCCCCGCCGGAGCTGCTCGTCCGCTGGTCCAGAGAATCTTAGTGATGCTCTGATTGCAGGGGAGTGGGGAAGTGGGAGGTAATATTCAAACGTGCCCACTTCCTACGTAGGATGGGGCGCCGAAACTGACACGCTCGTTTGGTAGCTGGAGGCGGGCTGATTCCAGAAATGCGTATCTCACTCAAAAAATCATGTACAGACTTATTTCAAAGTTTGTGTGCGTTTGGGAGCACCATCTACCCACAACAACACCTCAAATCCCAGGAAAGTGCTGTTTTCATAATATGTCCCCTTTAAATAATGGAGAAGCCTTTTTTCTGGGTGCCTGCCTGGCTCGTTGCTCTGTACCTGCCCTCTGTGAGGGGGGCGGGGTCAAGAGGCCAGCTGCCTGATTCTGACCGGACCATGACCATGAGACGAAGAAAACGATTAATGACACTGTATCGGAATTATGTCCAAAAGACTGAAGCCATCCGGCGCCCAAGGAAGGAAAAGAAGGAAAGAAGAGGAGGAAAAACGTGAAAAAGATAGAGATACAGTAATGTCAATGTGTATGAAATTAATAGTTTAATGCATCGTAATTACCGTTGTTGGAGCAGAGTGTTAGCTTCCTAGCTTACTTCGGACGATAGCAACATTGTTTAATAATCAATAAATAGCTGAGTCGACGTGTGTTAATGTTACTCCACCTTAAATTCATCGGACGTTTGGAAACTTAACGTTAGGCCTGTTCAGGTGATATTTTACAGGTGTCTTTCCTGCTTGTATGTCAGTTAAAATGCTTTTAGTTGTCCATCCCCTTTGTATTAGGGTGGTTGTAAGCATTTGGTTCTATGTGTCACGTCAACGTTTACATCAGTGTTAACGTGCAGTTAAAGTGTATTACTGTTAATATTTCATACCTTAGCTTTACTCAAAGAAATAAAATCTTGAATACACACATTCAGTTTCTATGTGATTGTATGAAAGTTGATTGTGAAATTGACGATGCGCGATGCAAGGGGGCGCCAGCTAAAATCTTGCCTAGGCCACCAAATTACTCAGGGCCGGCACTGAAGTTATATGCAATCATACATGTATCAACATACATCAACATCTATTTTTAAAATATTATCCTTTTTTTTTAACCTCTGGCCTCTGGTACTTCAACTGTTTAAGACGTAGCCTGCCTAACTAAATCAATTTTCAACCGTTTATCTTCGTTCAAGCCATTTGACAAATCTACACACTTGTATCTTCAATAATATCCAAACATAATTTTGATATCATTTAAACTTTTTTCAGAATCACAGTTTTAGTTTCATACCGGCTTCGTTTTCAATTGGTCTCATTGATTTACGTTGATGCTGGAGCGTGACGACGTTCAGCAGGGTTGCCAGATTGGGCGGTTTTTCCCACCAGATTGGGCTACTTTTGGAGGACGTTCAGGCAGTGTTACCAGATTGGGCGTTTTTTCCCATTCTATTGAGCTACTTTTAATCAAGCACCGGTTCACTATTCTCTTAAAGACACACGCACGTACGCACGTGCACGCAAACACACACACACACACACACACACACACACACACACACACACACACACACACACACACACCACACACACACACACACACACACACACACACACACACACACACACACACACACACACACACACACACACACATTCTACATTTGAAATTAAAAATCAATTTCACGTTTCTGCATTTTAAGCAATCCTTTGCGCTTTTCATTCAGCGGCAACTTTATTTGTTTTCAACCATTTACTTTTTCATGATGGTGTCTATGTTTACATTGTTTACTCCATTTAGACTTTTGAACTTTTGTTCAAATCCCTTCGCTTGATTTAAGCCATTTAAAATTTCTTTATGTCTTAATCTAGGTGGCTTTATTAAAAAATATTTTCAACCTCACTTTGGACTACAGCACTCCTCATTTTCTGCAGGAAATGCAGTTTCTAGTTGTCCTTGAGAGACAAAACAGTTATGAGTAGTCTAGCATGGGAAGTTTAAATCTAAATAATAATCCCAAAATAAATCATCCTCTGTCAAGACATAAAAATTGGACGTTGTTCTTTAGATTTATTTTATCGATCCGCTAACCGATGACTTTGGGGCAAGTGAGCCGCTGTTCGCTCAAATTCAGTGAAGAAAGTTAAGACTTAAGTAAATACAATCAGGCAGATCGTGGTGTCTTTACTGTGAAACAGACTGAAATTATTGACATTTCAATGATGCCCCTCTGGAGCGACTAGAGCAGGAAGAGCTGAGCGCCGCCAGCCAGTGTGTGCGCAGCTTTAGAGATCAATCCTTCAGCAGAAGCGCTAGCTCGTCCATACAGCCATGTATGGACCATTATTCTATAGGGTTAGGTTAAGGCCTAGGGTTAGGGTTAGGCCTATCTCATTAAAACAAGGTACTCAAAGAAGTCATTGAAGAGAGACATTTATCGTGAACGGTTGTGTACCTGACTGCATTTACTGACTGGGGTTTACAGCTCTGGGGAGAATTGTGAACCAGATTTTCATTAAATAGCCAAATTCGATAAATGATTAGATGTACGGGGAAAGTAGATGAAAGTAAATGATATTATTTAGACATTGGTGTAATTCAATGTTTGGCGGGCTACTATGATTCATAGCTAACATGCAGAGCCGCTGCTAAGCTTTTGGGTGCCCTAAACTGGGCTGGTCAGGGTGCCCCCCCAAAACACACACACACAAAACCTTCAGAGGTTGCAATCAAACCGTTGCTATTTATTATAAGTTTACATTAAATATACATAAATATGAACATATATATATTAAGTAATATATAAAACATAAACAAAACAGCAACAACAGGAGCACGATCAGTAATAAATAAGTTGTATATAAAACGTTCTTAACAGCACCACATACACACAAAATCTTCAGTTTGAAATCAAACCGTTGCTATTTATTATAAGTTGACATTAAATATATTATGAACATGTATATATTAAGTAATATTTAAAACAAAAACAAAACAGCAACAACAGGAGCCCATCAGTAATAAATACAGTTATATATAAAACCTTCTTAACAGCAGCATTACAATATAATAAAACAATAACAACTGCAGGCTCCAAAAAGATGACCGAAAAATAATTATGAACTCAAATAAGATTTAAAAGGAAGTCATCAAAACATCATCAAAACAAAATATCAAAAAACAAAAACTTTTCACACTATTTTTACAAACAAACAGCAATATTTGGACAAACAGTAGCTACATTTGAACATAACCGAAGGAGTTATTTACTGCGTAGTCATAAACAGTGTCTTAACTATTTGTTTCTGCTGCTGTGTAGTGTAACTGTCATGCTAGCATCCCAATATCACTGAACGTTAGCAAGACAATTAGACCTATAATACTCACACACTTACCAACAAGGGATGCACGGGTGTCATCGCTCAGCTTTTTCTTCTTCCGCTTTTCTGCGATAGATTCCTGTTGTCTCTTAGTTTGCCATTATGAATCGCCGTGGCCGCCATTCAAACGCAGCTTGATATCACCGGCAAAAGAATGCTCTGTCTCCGATGCGAAAACACGAGAGCTTCGAAGGCTGCACCATTAGGGTCAGGGAAGGGGGGGGGAGAGACTATTTTTATATATTAGGGAAAAACATGTAATTTGCCTAAATTAAGTGATATAGGTTATATAATTAATACAAAAACTACGGTGGGCCTTTTCATATCTTATTTATATATTTTTGTAGTTCTAATATTTAATTATTATCATGAATTTTCTTAGCAACCTTAATTTTGGTGCCCCCGCCAGGTACTTGGTGCCCTACGCACTCTGCGTACTTTGCGTATAGGGAGCGGTGGGCCTGCTAGCATGAAAGGCTTTGCTCTGAAAAAATTGTTTATGAAAATGTCTAGAGGTTGTAGGGGGCTGCTCTAGTCCCCTACAACCTCTGCTCTAGTCCCCCTATAACCTCTGCCCTAGTACCTTATAGCCTCTGCTCTAGTACCCTAGGTCTCTGCTCTAGGCCCTTATAACCTCTGCTCTAGTCCCTTATAACCTCTGCTCTAGTCCCCCTACAACATCTGCTCCAGTCCCTTTTAACCCCTGCTCTAGTCCCTTATAACCTCCAAACTCTAGTCCCCCTACACGTCTAGACTCTTGGTTTCAATTAACCTCTGCTATAGTCCCTTCCAACCTCCAGACTATTACCCCTACAACCTCCATAATCTAGATCCCCTACGACCTCCCGACTCGAGTTCTCCTACAACCCCAGACTCTAGTCCTCCTAAAACCTCCAGACTCTGGTCCCCCTCAAGCCCATTACACAGCCATGGAATGGATTCTCACTGATGGAACACTAATTCAACCCCTTCTTCTCCCTTCTCTGCCTTGCTCATTAATCATATGTGTTGTTGGTAGGCCATGCATACCCCTGCTCAGATGAAAACGCTTTACATAGTACAGGGTGGCCATGCTGTCTCTTGAGATAGAGGGACTGCTTCAGGTGGAGGTCGTTCAAGCACACCTATAGCAGGAGGTTGAGCGAAACGTAAAAATAAAAGGCGAGGGTGGGGTTGATGAAAGGATATAGGGCTGGGCTCTAATGCATCAATCGTACTCACAAGCATGTTTTATGTTCCTCCCCGCCTCAGTCTGCTTCCGGAAGTCCCCCCCCCCCCCCACCCACATCTCTAAAGGGCAGGAATGACATCAAAGCCTTTGGGAGAAAGCCATTTGGCTGTCCTTGGACAGATACAAGGATTACAATTTGACAGAAGACCTGACAGATAAGAGGAGGAACAATGGTATAATGTGTGCCGTCGAGATGAGAAATATTTGAAAAAAAGTCAAACTGTCGTTACAAGAACGTTTATTTTCTCTTTTCGTTGTTTCGCCAACATTTGAATGGCTCAGCCTATTCTTAAAACCTACTTTTTTGAGATGAGCTAAATGCTCCATGTTGTTCTGCACTGTTCGTCATCAGTTAAATAAATGAGCAACTGTTTGTATTATCCAGTGTAGACAGTGTAATGTTGAAACCTGATAAATCCTTCTTAAAGTGTATTTTCACAGTGGGATACTTTGTCAGAGATAGTTTTTTTAAAAAAAGCACATTTCATCATTCCCCATAATGAATATAAAATGACTATTTTACCAAGTCATTAAATATCATGTTGTACCACAACCCAATAACTCCAATGCCACTAAACGTGGAATATCTGTGCGAAGACAGTCTAAGTTTTGTATCATGTAGTTACTATAAGATGCCAACAGGAATTTCTGAACCTGCACAAACTGTGAATATGCTTCAGTAGAGCCATGTGCATTATAACGGGGGCAAATGAATTTGCCTTCAAACAGATGCAATTGTGCCAAATCTACCGATCATCATCTAAACAAACAGCCAACAAAACCTAATTACGCCCAAGAGTAATAGCCCACCCCCGTCTGTAACTACCATCTTTGTAACTTTTACACAGCTTTTCTTTGACTCTATTCAACACAACATTTTTGGTGTAAACAGCCTCCTTGCTCCTTTATATCCCCTTGTGGTCCAAGCTAAGGCTTCACATCTGTTCCTCCATCCCGGTCTGAGGCCTTGCAGATCGCCCCCTCCTGGCCATGCGGCGCCGCCAGTCATGGTGATTAGCTTGAATAGTGGGGGCCGAGCTGCCACACAGATGGGCTTGCAATCAGTGGCGCGGTGCGGCACAGTCGAACAAATCTGGTGCCTTTTTTTTTGGGCAGCGGGACGTTGATGCTCTGATTTCAACTTGACAAGTGCACGGCTCTCATTGATGAGAGATCGAGGGATGGAAAGGAGAAGTAGAGAAAGAGCCAGAGAGAGAGATGGCTAGATGTGGTAAATCCACTGCTTCCCCCTCCCCAGCTGACAATAAAAGCCCTACTTTAATCCAAACTCTGCTGCAAAATAATCAGAATGAATAATACTCAAAACAAGAAGCTGCTGGAGCCGATAACCATCCCGTTGGCCCGGGCTCAGGGATGGTTGTCTGGTAATAATACTTAGCTGCATTCTTGGGGAAATTGCCTGCAATGGGCAGGCCCCTCTTTGCATTGTTGGGGAAGGGGGGAAAAAAGTGTAATTTTGCTGAATCTGAGCATATGAGAGCGATGCGGCGCCAGGTGCCCTCACACACAACCCGGTATCACGAGATATCGTGCTCATGCGCACGAAACGTTAATCTATTGAGTCGTGTCCCAGAGTACGACCAATGCATTCTGAATGGGCCCGACTACGAAACAGATAGACGCTGTGAGCATCTTTCCTATTGGATAGTTTTTAGGATATTTTTCTGTGAAAATGGCGGACATACTTTTTATTCTGGGTGGAAAATAGGATATTTTAGCATAGTTACGCCATTAAAAGTGTCTATGTAAACATTTTTAGCGAACAATGTGCATTTTACTTATAATTACTCATAATCGTCGCTCGGCGAATGTGAAGGATGGTTGGTTTGATAGTTATGACGAAGAATATTTCAGTCGTCTCCACATAATAACATGGTTGGCTGCTATGATGCTTGCTTTGGACGCTGAAACCAGCAGCTCGCATGCCGTTTAAATCATGGGTATAAAACCATTGTCTTTTCTGGTTATGTAAGGGATAATGTATCGAACGCCGGCCATTATCGCCTTCAAAAAAAGTTAATAACTAAAAACGAATTATGTTTTACAAGTGGCCGACTACATTATGTAAATTATGTTTTAAAATGATTGTGCAATATGATGCTGTGTATGGTACTTATTTAAGCCTTTCTCATTGTTCAATTTAAATTACTAACGTGATGCTGTGTATGGCACTTATCTAAGCCTTTCTCATTGTTCAATTTCAATTACTAAATATATATATAGATCGTCTCATTACACATATATATACACCTATATACACACACACACACACACACACACACACACACATATATATAGCCTATATATACACACACACATATATATATATACACACACACACATATATAAACACATATATATATATGTGTGTAATGAGACGATCTATAGCCTAGTTGTTGGCGAGAAGTTGTCGAAGATGCCTGAGAATCTCCGGAAATATCAGCATGGGAAATCGGCGCATCAGATCCGTCACCCATGAACCTATAAATTGCCATCTCAGGAGTGAGAGAAAGTTTGCGGTGCTGTTTTGTGTCACGTAAGTACAACTAGGTGATTGACTGCTATGTAAAAACGGTTGAATGCTTGAAATACTACGATTATGGAGTTGATAGTGCAAATAATTGTATTGCCGTTGTCAAAGAATATTAACAGGTATTAACAGCTAATAACAGATAACAAAAGCGTTGCTTCATAGGCTAATGTAGCTCGCCACCTGTTCCTCGGGTAGGACAGCTAGTTCGTTAGTAATTGAAATTGAACAATGAGAAAGGCTTAGATAAGTACCATACACAGCATCACGTTAGTGATTTAAATTGAACAATGAGAAAGGCTTAGATAAGTAAGCCTACCATACACAGCATCATATTGCACAATCATTTTAAAATTTACATAATGTAGTCGGCCATTTGTAAAACATAATTCGTTTTTAGTTATTTACTTTTTTTGAAGGCGATAATTGCCGGCGTTCGATACATTATCCCTTACATAACCAGCAAAGACAATGGTTTTATTCCCATGATTTAAACGGCATGCGAGCTGCTGGTTTCAGCGTCCATAGCAAACATCATAGCAGCCAACCATGTTATTATGTGGAGACGACTGAAATATTCTTCGTCATAACTATCAAACCAAACATCCTTCACATTCGCCGAGCGACGATTATGAAATTAAAATGCACATTTCTCGCTAAAAATGTTTACATAAACACTTTTAATGGCGTAACTATGCTAAAATATCATATTTTCCACCAAGAATAAAAAGTATGTCCGCCATTTTCACAGAAAAATATCCTAAAAACTATCCAATAGGAAAGATGCTCACAGCGTCTATCCGTGACGTAGTCGTGCCCATTCGGAATGCATTGGTTAACATTTCGTGATGTGTTCCACGAAAAAAGTCGAAAAATCGTACTCTGGGACACGATTCAATAGATTAACGTTTCGTGCGCATGAGCACGAAATCTCGTGAGACCGGGTGTGTGTGTGTGTGTGTGTGTGTGTGTGTGTGTGTGTGTGTGTGTGTGTGTGTGTGTGTGTGTGTGTGTGTGTGTGTGTGTGTTGCCCTATTGTTTATAGGGCAGAGGCATCATAACGTAAAGGTTAATCAGAGCTGGAGGACTTCCGTCTCCCTCCGTTGTTTACTTGCATTCATTCTGTAAATATCGCTGACGGAGGAAAACTACAGAAGCTGGATTCGATTGTTTCAGCATTCGGGAGAACGCACACGCACACACACGCACGCACGCACGCACACACACACACACACACACACACACACACACACACACACACACACACACACACACACACACACACACACACACACACACACACACACACACACACACACACACTCATTCGCTCTCACTATCACACACAGAGACAGTCTCACACATTAACTCTCATTTAGGCCCCGTCTACACGGACCCGGTTTTTTGGTGAAACCGCATAAGTCTTGTGCGGTTCGGCCGACCGTCCAGATGGAGTCGGCGAATCCGGTGTCCGAAACCGCACATTTCTGAAACCACCCTCGGAGGAGGTTTCAAATCTATCCGGACCTATGCAGTTTCGTGTTAGGATTCGTGTGGATGACTGAAACGCAAACGATGATGTCATTAGCCCCCCACCAGCTGGGGGACATCAGAGTTGTGTTTAATTTTTTATTTAGTATTTTATTTGTATTCTTTTTGTAGCTTTAAATAAAGCCCCTTGATAAATTTAATTACTAACTGTACATTCAAAAGTATTTCTGCTCAATTTAAAAGGTTGAATCTCCTCGTGACTGAATGTTTGTATACAGCGCACAGGCTGGATGCGCGCAGGCTGGATGCGCGCAGGCTGGATGCGCGCAGGCTGGATGCGCGCAGGCTGGATGCGCGCAGGCTGGATGCGCGCAGGCTGGATGCGCGCAGGCTGGATGCGCGCAGGCTGGATGCGCGCAGGCTGGATGCGCGCAGGCTGGATGCGCGCAGGCTGGATGCGCGCAGGCTGGATGCGCTCCAATTTTTTCTGTGGAGAACCAGTGCCTTCAATTTTTACTACAGCTTTTCTACAGCTTGATGTGGTTTCGCAATGACTCCATCTTTACGGAGATATTCCTGAACCGCATAAAACTAAACCGGATCGTTTTCGCCCATTTCGGCTCCGTGTGGACGGGGCCTTAAACACAGACTCGTTGCTCTCACTCCCTAACCAACAGACACATACAAAATCTTACTTCACACACATTTTCCAATTTGTGAGTGCTCACATAGTCCCATATACACACAATATATGGAGACTAATTAAGGGGCAGGTTCTGGCTGCACATTTCATCTAGCCATTTCTTATCGAGAGGTTCAATGTAGTCTTTCTTACATACGAACAGAGTGCCGAACACACAATTCTGCGACGAAATGAAGAAGGAAGTACCAGCCAAGGAATAATGGCATTAACATGGCCTCAGGTTAACGAGATATGCCCAGCAACAGCTCTGTGATATCATTTCAATTCATGACACCTTGCGCATTTGTTACCCCGTCCCAGCCGTTAAACCAGCAAGCATGCAACTCTTACGCCTCGCCTCAGTTTTTGCCCCAGCGACACCGACACCAGGAGTGATATTAATGTTTTAAGTGCTGTCGGGGGAGATATAGATTAGCAGTCAAGCAGTCACAAGACGGTGGAAAGAAGCAAGAACAGAGACACACACATCTATCCACACAAAGATGTGTTAATCTGTCGACTCTCTGCAGATGGCTTTAAACTAATTTGGGAGTTAATATCCTTCTCTGACATATACAGCAACGTGAACAAAACAGCTGCAACCCATTTACCAGTATATAAGCATGTGACTCATGCTATTATTTAGTGTTCGATGTGAAACGCATGACACCACATTAGTCAGACTAAGACATGAAGCGTTTAATGAGCTCATTTCGAACTGGCAAAAACTAGAAAAATTAATATATTTTTTTAAAAGCAAAAATGTAAAGATATTGCATACCATGTAAAACAAAACAAAAAGCCTTCAAAACAAAACTTTTCCTTGTTATTTGTCTTGTATCTGAATACACCCACTAAAGGGAAATGTGGGTCACAGCAGGAAACCAAATCACTGCCTTTGTTCATACTGATGATGCTCCTTAGCATCTTGTTTGCCCTCCTTTGCTGACTGTAGCTGTCCTTAGTTACAGATCCTCTGACCTGCACTTACTGGCTGTTCCCAAACCTAAACACAAATGTAGAGGAGCTAGGGCATTTGCTGCTGTTTCCTCTAAACTATGGAATAGCTTGCCACTGCATATTAAATTGTCCGCCTCTGTAGCTATTTTTAAATCAAATCTTAAAACTCATCTCCACTCTATTGCATTTAATTCAGTATAACCTTTCTTTTACCTAATCTTTCAGTCTTTTGATCCTGATGGCACATTGATTTATTGCATTGTGGTAACGTCTAGCCAACATTATCATTGTTATTACTGTCATTATTGTTATTACTATTGTTACTGTTATTATCGTTGTCAGAAATGTATGTATGTTACTTGTTTTATTGTTTGTTTTTTTAATTTATTTTTAGCACTTTGGTCAAGTGTTGTTTTTTAAATGTGCTTTACAAATGAATGTACATATTGTAGAATGTTGGTGTATTTTAGTGTCTCTCTTATTGTTCACATTTCTAGTCTAGGAACAGGCCAGGGCCTCTCATACTGATACAAGGTGTTATCCCCAACATTCTGCCATTGTCAGGGTAGGTCGAACCAACCTGGCCCTCCGGGACATAGCCAGGGCCAGATACCTTATCAAGGGAGAGTGCGTCTGTTCACGTGTTATTCACCTATCCCCTTTTTGTATTATACTCGCCCCAACCCTTTGGTTCGAGGAGTAGAGGGTTTCGACAGCCAAGGAACAAGTCATCGACCACCGGGTCCACTATAGATTATTCAACCTAAGTCTGTATCTCGCTGTACATCCTGGAATAAACCATCTATTCAACCCTCTACTCCAACCTGTCAAGCTGTTTTGATTTCGACTTCAAGAATTACTACTACGACTGAAAATACACAACGCAGAGTCTGTCCGAACAGTTTAGAAATAAGCTCAAATCTAACATTTGGTGCCGTGACACCGTCTTGAAGAGAGAGGAGTGAGAAGACGATTGCCTCTGAAGATTGCCCTGTGACAGAGAAGAGCGCGCGCCCTGCCTGGGAGGACGTCTCAACGCCTGCCCTGCCGAGGGACCCGCATCCACAACGCGGCTGAACCAGCGCATCTCTATGCACCACGTGGGAATCAACGGTGACTGAATCTCATTCCACACTCTCGACCAAGAGAAAAGAACAAGAAAGTTAATCTCTAAAATAATCTACCACACACATAACTGTGATTATTTATTTATATTTGTTTTACTATTAGGCTGCACTACATTTGCTGAGTAATGAAGTTGTGTCATTAAGAGCTTGACGAAGTGAGGACCTGTATTAGTGATTAAGAGTTTGTGTAATAATCACTGAATATACGCCATATGAAACTATTGTTTGTTCCTTTGGTCTGGGTTTGAGTCCTAGGCTTTTGAGCTGGGTTTGAGTCCTAGAATTGTTGAATCCTTTGGTCTGGGTTTGAGTCCTGGAATTGTTGAATACGGCCTTTGGTCTGGGTTTGAGTCCTAGAATTGTTGAAAGGCCTTTGGTCTGGGTTGGAGTCCTAGAATATTGATTAAGGCCTTTGGTCTGGGTTTGAGTCCTGGAATATGTTGTTAAGGCCTTTGGTCTGGGTTTGAGTCCTGGAATATGTTGTTAAGGCCTTTGGTCTGGGTTTGAGTCCTAGAATATTGTAATAGCATGTCATTCAAGTGATTTGTTCATCTTTGCTAGTTTGTAAATGTTGATACGTGTCCTGAATATAACTTAAGACGTCTGGTTTGCTCAGGGCTTTTGTTTTACGACTTGTTGGACAAGGAGTGAAACCGTATTTGTATTGAATTCACTGGTGAGGTTACATGAATCGCTAGAGTTTTTTGTTTGTGCTATGTTGTTTTGATCCCCGCCGAGGAATCACATATATTGTTTTTATGAGATAATGATGGACCCCCAAACTAAACGCTGGCCAAAGGAATCGATCTGGAAGGTTTTCAAAGACTGGGTCAAGAAGACTAGACGAAGTGAACCAGTTGGGTTGTTACTATTGTCTCAGTGTAAGCGCTACTTTATCTGTCCGAACAGTTTAGAAATAAGCTGAAATCTAACAATATACATAAATTTACATTTTAGTTTTGTATTAGCCTACCTTTTTTTTTAAATAAATTTGAAAAGGCAAAAATATCCGTGACCACAAAGGCAAAGACTGCATGAAGTGGAATAATCAAAATCTAAAATTGTAACATGATATACATGGTCATCATATCGTTTTGAAAACATGGATACATTTATGAGACCAAAAATAAAAGATCTCAAACCAAACTTGCCAAAAAGCTTTGTTAGAATTTGTCTACTTACTAAAAACCATTGTGAAATTGTTGGTTATAAAAAGCTTATGTAAATCCTCTAATCTTTTTTGCAGACATAGTGTTCAATATGCTTTATTGCAACTCCTCTTCAGGATGTTCAGGAAGATTTTCCTCTCTGGTTGTGTGACAAACAAGCGTGTGAGGTGATTAAAATGAAAGAGCCTTTTCATAGCCCTGAATGGCACTGCAATGCCAAAGTTATGTGCAGAAGAAAACAAAATACCTCCCAAGTGGGGGGCTATTTCAGGGCAGAAAAAGTACATCCACCACAAGATATACCTTGTGTGAGCATGATAAGACGCAAACTATGGCAATTGCACTCACGTGAACGAATGGCAGGAATGACAACTTCTATGATCAACTTTGAAATAAGTCTGACATGAATCATTCCTTGCTGCACTCATCTCCTAATGTTGAACAGTTCTAATAGATCAGCGTTAGAGATATATCCAGCAAGAACACTAACATTTTCTGCATGCTGCAGCACTGCAGGGTTAAATTGACAAGCTGTAACTTTGTCAAAGAAACAAAATATAGTGTAAGGGTTTTGCGGTGTGCAGGGATGCAGTCATTCTAAAAGGTGTGCAGGGGGGAACCTGCTTCTTGTACCACTGCCCGCCTTGTCTTCATGTTTACCCATGCATACCAAGATGAGGGAGCCAAATCTCCAGTGTTATCTGCTGGCCTAGATAGGATTACAATCAAAGGCAGAGAGAGAGAGAGAGAGAGAGAGAGAGAGAGAGAGAGAGAGAGAGAGAGAGAGAGAGAGAGAGAGAGAGAGAGAGAGAGAGAGAGAGAGAGAGAGAGAGAGAGAGAGATGTTACTCCCCACACTGCACTCTCAGAGATCTGGAAAGAGAGAGGGAGAAAGACCTAAAACAGAACGTTCAGGCTGTACATTTATCATCTGCATCGGCCTCTGAATACATGGTCATCTGTACCTGTCCAAATAAGAGCCACTGAGGATTTGGGTGCAGCTGTGAAAGTCTTTAATGGGTGTTTGGGTGCTCTGTCCCGGGCGACACCCAAACTATGTTGGGCAGCACCGATTAGGAATCCGCAGTGAGGAGCAGTTTTCAGTCAGGCCAGGCATGCATCAATAGATAATGATGTACAGTCCAACCTGGAGTGTCTTGACCTCGTGCTACAGGTAAGGACCCTTGATATGTGGCACGCTTTGAATATTAAAGAGGGACGGCACATAAATGATAAAAAAAAATGCATGAACAAAAGAAACTCAGAACCCTTACGATTCCCTTAAGAGAATTCTTGGATGTTTTCAGGTTAATACTATAGAGTTGGGTCCAAAGAGGCGATTGACCTGGAGCATGAGTCGCACATAAGTTGTTCAAACAAAGTACTGCACGTCAAATATGTAGGCAGATGGCTGGTGTAGGTTTAAAAGGTGAAGGAAGCAAACATTGTCCACATCCGGCTTTAAAAGCAGAGGCATAATTGGGAATTTTCATGTGGCCCCTATGTATCATTTGCTTTGTGTGATATATTTGTGCCCTAAAATAGCATGATGTATTAGACCTTGTTTCGATAATTCCATGTGGAGTTAGTTGTATTTCCATATGGTTTAGTTAATTTGCCTATGATCCAGAACATGCATGGCCTATGCATGAAATTCAAGAGCAAGCATTAGTCTTTTCGGAGGCAACAACATCCTAATATGGAAAACTCCACGTGTTGAAACAAGGTACACCATAATGTGTGTATTGTCACACAGATACGCTTGCATGTGGGAGATTGAAATGGAGTGTGTCTTACGCAATCTTTCCACATTACCAGGAATTGGCTGTGTACTGGAGGCAGTAATTGTATTTCCTGCATCCCAGGAGTAAAAAATGGTTTCTCAGAAACCTAAAGAAATTGCTTCCATCTGTCACAATTTCCACAGAACTGTGACACAGATACAGCGATTTCCCCCCCTTCAGAGATTTCCCCGATGCATTTGTTATAAGGAATCACCTCACTGTGGAGGCCCCAATTTTAACATATTACGCTGAAACACACCAATGGAAGCATTTGGCTGTAGCTAACACCTAAAAACATCTCGAAAAAACTGAAGACTAGCCTAGGAATATGTCTGGGGGGGGGGGGGGGTAAACAGATTATACCCACTTCTTTTGAATGACGGGGATACAATTGTAATAACGATGAAGAAAGTTGACTACGAACCTTGCAGCCAAAGCGAAGAAGCATTTCACATACCTGCTCCTGTAGGTATGTGAGGGGCTTGGGTAGAGGTGTTACTGCGGTGTCTAAAGACAAGCGATAGCCTACTATTGTTGTTTTTATGATTGCCATTTCCCTATTTTCCTCAAATTCATGCGCTGAAATAGTTACCTGGTTTTGCGTGCGTGCATGTGTCTGTTGGGTTATCTGGATTATATAGGATGTAGCAAGCAAGTGATAACCAGTGATAATCAGATAAGACAGTGAAAACCGTGAGCTGCTCACCATCATGGGAGAGAAGGTGATGCAGGCGCATTAAACGAAGACAGGGAGAGATGATGCGTTATATGAGAAAGACGCAGAGGAACTTTCCTTACGAGAAGCTGTGACCAAACCCGCTGGGCAGTCTAAAAAGGAAGACGTATGTTGGGAGGCAGTACCGAAGTGGGATTTTAACCCTTTGTGTACTGCATGAGGTGTTTTCTTGAATATTGGTAGGGACATTTCAGTCCTCATTTGACATTGGTGGGGACACAACCCCTGGTCCCCATGCAAATCTACACCCTTGCAAGGAAGGTTTTTCATACTGATCCAGGTGCGTGTCCCTTGACACGCACCTTGGACTTTCCTGTTTAAAATTGAGTGGTTTATCCCTCTACTTTATTAAATCCTGTTCAATTATGAAATTATTATCCACCAGCTGATACCCAAGTTCCTCGGTACAAATATTTCCATCTAACAAACAAATGCCACGGTTTATCATTTGTAAAGCCTTGTGATAATCACCTCAATTGAGCATTGATTTTGGTGTGTAGGTTGGTCTTTGGCCAAGTAAGAAGGGAGCATCTTTTAGCCTGACCGATCAGCAAAATGTTGTATAACTTCTCATTGATTTGCGCTACAACAAAAAAACATTCTCCTGAATTATCCTGGTTTGTTAAGGGTTCATGGTGATCTTCCCCATTCCTGCACACCTCCTGTTCGTTAAAGTCTCTTACGGGGGCCTTTGTGGGGTGTCAGACTCAATCAATTGACTCCCTCCAAGCCAGGCCCCTTTCAATAGAGCTGATTCCTTGGTAGAGGTCTGTGTTCTACTCAACACATTTTATTTTCTAGCATTGATGAAGGGAATTATATTGCCCGGGGGTTGGGGGGGGGGGTGATATGTGATAACACAACAGCAGGTCAATGGCATCTTTTGCGGGGGTCATCGCGGTTATGCTCAAATTTGATAGCTTATTGACAGCGAGGGAATGCTCCCATCTCTACCACCTTCTTGATTCTGATATCCACATTAAAGAGAGAGAGTCTGCCCACCCCACCCCCAGCACAGCATCCACACACACTCTTTTGTCTCCTTCCTTTACGGATCAATACAGCAAGGGTGAAATGCTGCTCTGCACAGCAAAAAGGGAGGGAAGGAGGGAGGCATGAAGGTAGCTACGGAATGAAGAAAGGAGAGGGAGGGACGGAGGAAAGGAGGTGTCTATCAAGAGATGACGGGGGGGCCCGTGAAGCATGCACTCCCACCGCGAGACGCATGGGACATCCGGTGGGACTGTGTGTATGTGTAACACTAACACAGTCATGTAAGATTCATGCATTTTTTAACACATGCACGTGATTATAACCTTGAGTCTCTCAAAACAAGCAAAAAGACTAAGAAAAAGAACACACACACACACACACACACACACACACACACACACACACACACACACACACACACACACACACACACACACACACACACACACACACACACATACACAAGCACACGCACACCATCCCTAGCCTGAGAGCCTGATCAGGATTTACTGAAATTAGTTACCTGTTTTATTTCCGTGTCAGCTGAGAATAGCTGGGGGGGGGGGGGGGGGGGCGGTTGGTCTTTGAGCTGATCTACGTCTGTTTCAGAAGAGATCCGGGTACTTGACAGCCATGTTATCTGTCACATTGCCATAACAACAGCAGCATGAACAGGTGGCAGATGGCGTTTCCCAGTTTTTTTCCCTGTTTTTTTATTGACGCCATTGGAGTGCCAGCGACTGCCAGGGCCCCCGCGCTCCTCACACTGACACGCTCGCACGCTAATGGCGACGTACGCCGGAGCCAGGGTATGTAAATGGATGACACTTATAGACAGGAGGGTCGAACGGTACGTGTCTGATGTGTCAGCGTGAAAGTGTTTAACTGTGTGTGTATGTGTGATTGTCATGCGGGGGGGGGGGGGGGGGGGGATGTGGCTGGTGTGATGTGAAATGAAAAGAGTGTCCCTAGTCCTTTGGAAAAATTGCGGTAAGTGTTGGGGGGGTGCAATACTGATATAATTTTGCGTGCTTTGATTACACCGTGGTGATTATAGTAGGCTGTAGAGGTAGACAGGGTCCGAGATGGGAGGACAGACAGACAAGTGGGTGAAGGTGAGACAGTGATAGTCTCACCTCCACCCTTCCCCCACAATAAATCCAACAAATAAAACAAAGACAGCGCATGTTCTATTGTGAGCACTTCTCTCCATAAACCTCTCATTAATGTGGCCAGTCAAATCACTCAGAGGGAAATACATCCCATAATGTCACAGTCCTAACGAGTCTCTGCTCATCACCTCTCTGGCGAATGCAGTCAGAGCATGAATTATATACCACGCATTACATACACTTAGAGTGGAGAGAGAGAGAGAGAGAGAGAGAGAGAGAGAGAGAGAGAGAGAGAGAGAGAGAGAGAGAGAGAGAGAGAGAGAGAGAGAGAGAGAGAGAGAGAGAGAGAGAGAGAGAGAGAGAGAGAGAGAGAGTATTCTGCAAGCAGAATAACTAAATGTTTCTCCCAGTACTGCACTCTCAGAGATGAGATCTGGAAAGGATGGCAGACTCGCTGCTCTATGAGACATTCCCCCCACCCGATGACCTCACTTGATGAGCTTCACGGTAACAAAATAGAACAGAAAACAACGACAACCACCACAACAATGGAAGAACCTGAAGAAGCATTACAGGTTTCAGTGTAAGCAATGAGCACAGAAATAATAATAGGAGAGAGAGGGAGAGAGAGAGAGAGAGAGAGAGAGAGAGCGAGAGAGAGATTTTTTTAATGCTGCCTTCTGCTTACCCTTATTAATTAACAGCTCAACCCTCACAGTCAAGCAGATTTGTCCTTAAAAGCCGTTTAATATTGATTCAGAAAAAATACATAATTCATAATAGCACTGAATAATCACAATAGAATCCAAAGCATGAATAAATAAATACATGAAGCCAGTAGCATGGTGAAATGATATTCCAGTATATAGTCATGGCCTCATTACGTTGGCCTGCTGGGTGCTCAAGCCAGGCCGTGGTGTTGAATAATGAGGCTATTAAGGAGATATCCTCCAAGAAGAAAAACAGGCACAGAGGCCTACGCAACCAACCAGCAGCTTCCTATCTGCAGCCATTCAAACACATTTGTTTGTAGTTATGTGCACACAGTACTGCCTCTTTGGATAAAAGTCTTGCTTTAGGTGTTTGGGAGACTCCCTTCAGGAGTCTCCCAAAACAGTGCTAAGTTTTCCCTGAATCATGTCATTTTCTGAATCTAATTTTTCGGATGCAATGTGATCAGTGTTGAATAAGACAAGAGGCCACAGTCTCTCTCCCAACATCCCCTCCCCTCCCCTCTATCTCTCCCCCACTTGTTTTCATTTCCTGTTGGCTTCCATTTCCAGACAGTAGCTAGGGCGCGGTATTAAAGTCGCGGGGCTCTGTTGGGCGCGCACTAGGGGAATCGGGCCTCATTATCTATGAAGCTGCTTACACTCGGCTGCTTAGCTCATTACAGATGGCAGAGTGGAAAGATGGATGAGACGGCGCTACCCAAAGGAAGAGAGAGAAAGAGAGAGAAGGAGACGGAGAGGCTGTGCTCTTGCGGATGAGAGACGTTAAAAGATTCTACACACTGCCTGAGTTCACACCATTTTCCTTACAGAACTGCAGAGTGAATAAATTATAATTAGCATTTTTCTCCAAACACATGCCATACCTATAGACTCGTTGGAAGTAGTCTCTATTTTGCCATAGTGCTACACTGACTCAAACCCATGGATAATTTAAACATAACAAAGGGAACCGGATAGGTGGAACAGTTATGCAATGACATTAGTGAAAAACACAATATCACAACAGATCAAAAACAAGACTTATGCCCGTGTTTACAATTTAACACGCTCCTACTGGCAGTTTTTTAGACGGAGGCTACGTTTGCATGATGACGGTCTGAACAGAAGGCGCAAAAGTGGCGTCATGTCTTCACTTTTTGTTCTGCGTTTAGGCAAGCGTTTTCGGGAGGAAATCTGTGTGCAACTGCATACGGTGACGCAAAAGTGGAATTCAAGGAATTCAATTGGGTATGTCAGGCGGCCAGGTGGTGCTGTCATACACTATCACACAACACGTCATGTCTGAGTGCATGCGTAGAATCTTCCTTCTTCTCTTATCTTATCTTAGCCGCGAAAACCAAAACATAATTACAGATTCCTTCTCTGTTAAGTAATGCTAGCTGTACATATCCTGTAAATTTCGTGGAAAGACTCCTGTAAGTTTATTAGAGCTGCCAGAGCAGCTTGACGGTCCAACGCATGGAAATAATCCAACATGTTTGTTATTTCCCTGTACTGGCGCATGTATGTGACGTAAACGCGTGCGTGACGTGAGCAGATCTGAGCAGAGTTTTGCGTCTTGGCAGTGTAGACGGAAATGCTACGGCAAAGCGTATTCAAGTTTTCCACTCTGGAAGGTGGTTTCAGATTTTTGCGTTTTTAAGCCCCAAAAACGCTGTCACTGTCTAAACGAAAGGCACTTCCGATAAAATATTTTGCTGTTTTTACCCGCAAACGTCCTCGTGCAAACGGGGCCTGAGAATGTAATGTGGAAAATATGGGAGACAAGTATTTTTTCAAACCTTCCTGCATGATATGACCTGATGGTAAATCCAACAACACATTTGTCAATGGAAAAATCCACACTAAATCAAATGAAAATGGACAGCAGTTGCTTCCAGTTCCACAGCGACCCATCAGTCTACGTTATTGCTTTGTTCACCATTTTCTTTTTATAATAATTGAGATTATGCGGTTGCACTGTGATGACCTGCTCACAGAAGAAAAATACACATTGAGGTTACTAACATTATGGCTGCTTCAATCAGAATGCATCACTGTCAGGGAGTCATACAGGGTACAGGCACAAACATGTCTCCAAACGAAGAGTCCGGACTCTTTCCATTGTATTCCAACACTGGCCTAGTGTGTTAGGGCCCACATCGCTATGATTTACTAACACATAGATCTTAATGGAAAATTGTTAGACCAGCCACAGTGAGAACTGGGACATTGTATCTTTGAGCAATTTGGTGGACGTGGGATAGCCATTTTGAAAAATATGTCATGATGCAAATGTATTCTTTTTGTCACCTTCCCAAGATGGCTAGCCTCAGTTCTCCTTTGACGTTTCTACGGTTCATCCGACAGGCGGTTGTTGGAGACATTTGTTTTTCCTCCCTCCCGCCCCCATATCTAAAGAAAGAGGAAGAGTCAGAAAAGAGACGGTTTTAAAAATAGATGATGGATCAAAAGGCATGACAACCCAATGCGAGTGCTGCAGCCCTGAGAGAGAGAGAGAGAGAGAGAGAGAGAGAGAGAGAGAGAGAGAGAGAGAGAGAGAGAGAGAGAGAGAGAGAGAGAGAGAGAGAGAGAGAGAGAGAGAGAGAGAGAGAGAGAGAGAGAGAATTTCAAAAAGACTGAACAAAGAGAATAGCAAACTCTCTGTGCCGACTGCAATATCACATATTTGGAGAGTATCTCTCACCAGGCAGAGATGATGCAGACAGTCCAAATGGTTGTGATGCATGAGTGTGAACACAATTTGAAAGCCTTAGGAAACTCACAAATAAAGAAATAGAGATTTGGAAAATGTATTAGATCAGAGGCATCTTGGAAGTTTGGTAGAGGCAAAAACAGCTTTCAATGAAAAATAAAATAAATGTCAGCTTCATGCTGTGCTGTTACTTTGTAGATCTCTGCAATTTGCTGAACAGAGTTTAGCACACATATTTAGCCAAACACCACTGTGCAATATCTGTCGGCATGCAATAATTTTTTGCATTACCGGCACACAAAACAGTATGAATAATAACTTTAATTTTGAGTCAAATCCAAAATACTGTTTGAGTTTGTAAGAACAATGATTATTTTCACCATGGGGGGGGGACTAGGCCTTATATATATATATATATATATATATATATATATATATATATATATATATATATATATATATATATATATATATATATATATATACACTGTATATAGACGGAGAAGATATTTAGAAAAACTTTTTAAAAACAATTCTTATTTGTTTGTTTGCCATTGCTTAAGCTTCATGACCCACTTTTCTGAATTTCCTCCACTAGGATTCAACAATGCATTTCAAGGATTTTGGCTGCAGAAATAGTTTTGTTCAATACCAACTGTCATTTTTTTTTGTTAATTTTAATTACAATGACAGCCAATCCTAATTCAGGCCACAATTTCACCAATCTTTGAAGGAATGGAAGGCTTAATTTATGAATCAACCTGGCACTGCCTCTGATTTTGCAATCTTGGGGAATATTTGGGACAAACAATTCAGACATTTCAGATAACGCCGCTGTACACCACAATAGGAACTGGCCGGAACTACAAATGGCATACATGTCCCCAACAATGCTGCAATAGCTTCGGTTGTGCACTAGAAAAACAAGCTCAATACATAAAACACCATGTAGAAAAGAGTTTAAAGGGAGAAAATTGAAAATTACTGACCCTTCAAATTAAATTGAGGATACAACACAAATAAAAAAATAAAAAATAATTTCAGATTGAAGAGACAGATTTTGTTCATTGTATTTAATCAAGAAAAAAAAGTGGTGTTTTACTTTTTTTTTCATGTTTTACAAGAATGGTTACTCAAATCTGAAAATAACATGTGAGGGGAGACCCAAAATGGCAAACACCTTCATGGTCTCCTTGATGCCACATTTCAACTGATTAATGTTCTCCATTTAATTAAAGACTGTGGTGCAGTGCCTTCAATTTAATCAGTATTACCTTCTTGCTTGCTAATAGATCTGTTTAAATCCCTTCCATTTTCAGATGGATAGCATTGAAAATTTCATGGAGGGGAAATAAAAAAGCCCAGATGTTAGTCGCCGTCGTTGGAGACCACTTTAATTACAGCCTAAACACGCAGATGCTATGTTTTGATGTGAGTGCCAGCCTCTCAATGCAACAAATTTAAAACACAGATTTCTTGGATAAAAAGCTGCCAGTATCTCAAAGGTGTGTAAATATAATCATCACATTTCATATTTCTCAAAACAAAGTAATTAAATAATATATGTTGTGTTGTGGCCTTTTTTCTCTTACAGACCGAGACAAGGAGCAGAATATTTGTATTTACTATGTCAGTCAATCAGAATCAAATAATTGCAAGGCTGCTGCATTCAAACCCCGTCGCGGTGAGAGGTTAATGGTAATTGCCCGGTTGCTTGACAAAACATCTGATCGTGTTAGACAGTGTCTGGTTGCAGCCAGCTGGAATAAAAATATGGGCTCAATCTCACCCACCCCCCGCTCAATGTGAATACTTATTTTTATATATATCTACCATTCACAACGTTGCAAAAAAGCGGAAATGTCAGCGAGGACTGAAACACAATGTTTTGTCTACTTCAAGTCCCAGAGGGGGTGGTTTGGGACTTGTATGCCCTTCCATCAACTGAAACTCCAATCACACATCGATCCATCCATTTTTTTTACCTGAGATGTATGAAATGAAACCAAACCGAGAATGTGTTTGCACCATGGCCATGCCATGGTTTCATGGTTTTGAAATGGAATCATAGAAGAGTTGAAGACTGTGAATCCTTTCAGAGGTCTGAAATGTTTGTCTATTGTTGTGACACCAAATATATATTTCCTTGTGTCTTTTGTGTTCATAAACCTTGTAATCTAATTTTATAGGTGAGCAATGATTACATACAATTTAGGAAAGAAACACAGCTTGTAGCTGCAGAAATAGGTTGCGTTGTATTGTTGCACTTGTAATTCAAGAGAATTGTATCCAAGTAGCCCCTCCAAAGAGCATTATGCCTGCAATCATATCATACATAATATAAAAATTGCAAGAGTAAATTATGATGTAAGCAATGGTTTTCATATTATTGGCAAGGTTTTTATGCTCACAGAAGCAGATTTGCATGAAAAAATTCAATTATTTTTTTCAGATATATTAAGTTTGTTAGTTCCTACCCTGGCCCACCATTGTCCCTTAAAGCTAGCGCACGCTGAATTGTTGGTGATGGACAACCATCGCCTGATACCAAGTACTGCTTGGATATATTGGCCATCCCATCTAATGATGAGGCAGTTAAGCGTTGCGGCGAGAACAGCCTGAGCCATTTAGCATACAACAAGGTTTCGCCCTCGCAATGGGAATGTAATGGGCTGGCTGTGTAAATTTTTCATAGGTCAGTGGTCAGACTCAAAGCCATGTGGCTAAAGCGATGGGGAACGGGCAAGGAAAGGGAAAGCGATGGGTGTTTGCTTCACGTGCCCAGCCACCACTCATAAATTGTGCGGTAATTAAAAGGTGTGACCTAACGAGGGGGAGCAGAAGGTGTCCAACGCAACCGATGGACGGCTGGGCGGCCCGTTTTGGTGTCATTAGGCGCAGCTGTAATCATGCCATTAAGCTGCTCATTATGGAGAGGCTAAGGCTTAATCTCCCACAGGGGCCCCCCAGCCACTGCTCAATTCCATTAGACACCAGCGCTTCCCAGCCTGGAAGTCGCCCCCTCTGCTCGCCACCACTTTCACATAATGGTCCACCCCCTTCTTCGCCAATCCAAAAGCCTGGGCTCTGTAACTCTAACATGGGGCGTTATGACTGGAGGCATCAGGCCAAAAATAATATATATATATATATATAAATAAATAAGCCTTGCAACCCCTTCGAGACTGGCTCCCTTTCAGGCTTATTGCGGGATACAAAGTAGATTATGGATGAGGCGCTCCAGCGAAAGACCCAGTTGCTCAGGAGAGGAGAGTCTAAATGGCGCTGCAGACAGTTAGGGGCCAATACCCTGTAGCCCCGGGTTCTCCGTCTTGTTCTGGAGCAAATGTATCGAAGACACAGGTTCATTTGAGCTGAGAGAGAAAGTCAATTACAAATATAGGCAAACAACCCCCTTTTTCCTTACATAGAAAAAACCCTCTAAAGACAAATACTTGTAGTAAGTAACACAGTGAATAATAAATGTATGTGACAACCGAAGGAAAGAAAACGCTTCATTCTTTCTTTCCATTCCGATGTGCCTGAACGCAGACATCACATTAAGTACCGACATTGCATTTAGTGTGAACAACATGGCTTAAATAATTCTTTAACAGACCAGGCAGCCGTTCCTCTTATTTTATTATTTGTTGTTATATAAATCCCATAATAAAAACCACCTATTTCGGTGGTTAGCAACAAAGCTACTGCTGAAACCCAGATTTTAGGAGTGAACACAAAGGGGAATGAATCGCAACTCGCAAGGGATGCTTGCTGTGCATCAAAGCAACAGCATCATTTGTTAATGATGCCAGGCATCTATTATTTGTCAATTGTTTTTTCATGGGGGCGTCAGCAATAACAGGCACACGCCAGCAGCATCTTTTGAAGGAGATCCCAAGCTCAACACCAGGCGTACATTGGTTTGTATTACATTGACGCGGTGGCACAGCGGTTAGAACTGTTGCCTCACATGCAAAGGACCTTGTCTCAAAAAAGATCATTGTGGGGGGGGGGGGGGGGTATTAGGGTTATTAATAGTAGTAAACAAAGATAACTCAAATTAGCTTTTGCTTGCTCCTTTTTAAGGAAAACATATGGTGATAAAACAGAACTACTTTAAATTAGGTTGTGGATGTGCAGAAGTAATTTCTTATCCTTATTATCCTTATCTTCCACACAATGTTTCAGGATACCAGCTGAACAGGTTTATATTGTATCTTTCAGTGGAGTAGGCTTTGAGTATTGGAGGCCCCCCGCTGTTTGGGCATGCCACTCAGCTGTGAGGCACCTGTCATGTTCTGACAGCTGTGAATATCTGCCGTCTCTCTCTGCAAATCTCAGTATGCTGCCTACCATCCAAACAACACCTCTTCTCTTCCTCCCCCTCTCACCACCTCTCTCTGTCTGTTTTTTACCCCACCTTCACTATACCTGCCCACCTGTTTATTTTCTTCCTTCCTTCTTTCGTTCGTCCTTTATTTCTTGGTTTGTAATTGATGTACTTATATCTTACACTTGGTGCGTTAGGTGCAACGCATTCTTGATGAGTTAAAGAACTGTTTTGACAGAACAGGTCATTTAGCCTTTGATTTTTTTTCTCTATTATTATCATCATCTAGAATTATACCTTATTCATTATTAAATTATGCAGCAGGCTGTGCGGGAGTGAGGGCTTTGACATCGATGCACTTTATATCCGCAGCTGACAGTCAACATCCCAGTAAGAAAGATAGAGTGAGATAGGGCTGTATGTAGCAACCAATTTGAAGAAGACAATGGTTACTGCAGCGCCCGATATTCGCTTGCAAGACAAAAGATTGTTGGTAAATAATAGATTTCCCTCAGATTAGTCTTTAATATTTCACACTATTAGATCATTTGATATTAATATTCAACACAGTTTTTTCACAATATCAAGGACATTGTGTGGCACTCTGGGAAAATATGTGTGAAACATTGTCCAGAATGTAAACTCGACTAATCTGAAATAAATCATCCCTCAATGAGCTGCTGTGATTAGGAAGCTAAAACTGAGAATATTGAACGTCAAACCGAATTCATCGTCATGGATATAATTGTGTGTGTTCTATCTGTCTGAAACAATCCAAATATATGAAATGTGTCTTAAGGAAATCAATCCAATTGTACAATAGGATAGTGTATTATTGTGTCGATATGACAAGGCTATGCGCGCAGAGTTGGGTTATCAACTGCTTAATTAGTTATTACTTCGTTCTTGCATATAATATAAAGCCAGTATTGACTTGTCACTCAAACAAATATTAATTATTAATATCATTAAATATCGGCATGCGCACAGAGTAGAGTTCTCATCTGCGTGATTCATTGTTATTTGATATTTCATACATTTTTGTGTATAAAAAAAAAGGTTGATTGCTGTCATTATTATTATATACTAACTTATCTCCCATTGAAAAATAAGGGTCTCATAACCGTAAAACTAAAACACATCAGCTTTTCTGTCTCGGGCATAATATATACTAAACTTTTTAGAGCTAATATTCTACAATGTATGACTTAGTGTTCTGATCGTAATTGATATGCCTCTGTGACTTGCAAGACCCACCTCGAAATTGAACTAAAGTCAGTCGGTTCTGTCCTCGCTGTAATCATTTAAAAAGCTTAACAGGCAGTTTGCTGAACTGTTTCCTTAAATATTCAAGCTTGACTCAGAGTCTGGACAATTTATTTTACTGTTTGATTGTTTAATCCAGGATACAGATATGGTTAACTGCAGAAAATAAATCCCTCAATGTCATGTGAGGTACAGAAAACGTAATATTTGTCCCAATAAATACATGTATCTATTTCATTAATTATATACACATAGAACTGGCAAATGGCATTAACCTTGTATAAATACTTTTACTTGACTTAAACCTTTCAAGCCCTATCCTTCCTTGGAAATACTTACCTGTAGGTTTATCTATCCAACAGGTGATTCAGTTTAATTTGAAAGATTTGATGAGCACAGATGCTTCAGTTCTGAAGTATGTCTTCCTATCCTATTCTTGTCAGGTATAGTAGACGGTTAGGTTTTCGCATCCTGTCTCAAAAGGTATTGGCGAGGCTCTGCACTGTTCCATTGTTGTTATGTACAAATCCTGCATTCCACCAGAGGAGCAACGAGGGCGATTGGGTAAGAAATGCTGCAGTGGTGAGTAGGACAGGATCCTCTGGGTCTGTAGTCACTGGTGTGAGAAGTCTATTTGGATGTTTTTATCATTGTTGGATGGATCCGCAGACATGCAGGTTCCGTTGCTGTGCAAGATGCAAGCGGT
>OLKM01002632.1:38817-60730 GCA_900291075.1 Melanogrammus aeglefinus | reverse complement strand
AAAGTTCTTCTATCTCAGCATATCCAACGGTCCTAACAAAGTCGATCATAAATCGTTCTCTTTGTGGGGATTTATGTATTGCTCAGGATTTAGTCTAGGTCTTTTCTCATTTCTACAACCTGAATAACCTCAGATCAATCTTTGAAAAAAATGTTTGTAGTTGAGTATTGTTCTTATAAACAGATGTCTAAAGCAGTGGTATTTTACTAGCTCACATGTCTAACAGTGGGTAGTATTTATTTGCTAGTTACATGATCTAGCAGTGAGTATTTGCTAACTAGTTCACATGCTAGAGTGAGCTTTTATACTAGCTCCATGTCTAGCAGTGAAGTAGTATTTGTTACAGCTCAATGTCTACCGTGAAGCTATTTGTACGAGTGCCCCTGCGGTTCTGGTTTGGAGTTAATGCGGCTGTATGGACGGACTCTCGGAGAGCGTGGTGTCGCTTCAGGTTTAGATCAGATATTAATTTCTAATTTATATATTTATATGTTTTTTTATTTAGTTCTCTGTATGATGTTTTTGTGTACATCGTTGTGTGATGTTTTTTGTAGTTCTCGATATGTGATGTTTTGTAGTTCTATACTAGTGATCGTTTTGTAGTTCTTACTATAATGTTTTTGTGTACTCGTTGTGTGTATGCTTTTTCTAGTTCGATTATGTGATTTTTATGTAGTCTCTGCTAATGATGTCTTTGGATGTACTCGTTGCTTTGTGACGTTTTTGTAGTTAATCGATATGTGATGTTTATGTAGTTCTCTACTAGTGATGTATTTGTAGTTCTCTACTCATTTATGCTTTTTTGTAGTCTCGTTTGTTTGCATGTTTTTGTGTTCTCGATATGTGATGTTTATGTAGTCTCTACTAGTGATGTTTTGTAGTACTGTAATCGTTATGTTGATGTTTTTGTAGTCTCGATTGTGGATGTTTATGTAGTATCTCTACTGTGATGTTTTGCTAGTTCTGTTATTGTGCAGGTTCATGTAGTTCTCTACTAGTGATGTTTTGTAGTACCCGTTAGTGTTGATGTTTTTTAGTTCTCGATATGTGATGTATGTAGTTCCTATAGTTGGATGTTTTTGTTAGTTCTCTACTATGATGTATTTTGTAGTCTATCGTTAAGTCGATGTTTTTGTAGTTCTCGTTCTGTTGACCGTTTTTGTGTTCTCTACTAGTGACGTTTTTTTTTTTTTAGGTCTGTTAATTGTGATTTCTTTTTCTACAAGCTCAGAGATTTCTAAGTGATCGACCCGATACTGCGATTGGCTCTGAGCGGAAGCGGGGCGGACGACTATGCTGTGATGAACCAGATGGGCAAACAGAAATGGCCAGGTCGGGGAGCTATTGTTATTGGAGAGACAGCAGCTTCTAGAGCCAGAGATTGTCATCTCTGACCTGTGAGTTGATCTTATATCATATGTGTACATATCTTTACAGGTATATTATTTGTTGTTTGTATACACATGCATTGCGAGCTCAAACTAAAGATCACTTGAGTTTAATCCTGTTTTTTTCAGGCAGAGGGAGGAATCTGATCTCAAGGCATCCAACCACGATTCCAGGCGTCTCTCAGTCATACTCGCCCCAGAAACTCTCCTGGTCACCTGCTCTCACCCACCAAGCCCTAATCGAGGTACGAAACACACACACACACCACAACACACACCATCACACACACACACACACACACACACACCAACAACCACACACACACACCACACACCCACACACACACCACACACACCACTAGGATTGAGTTACCTTAAGGAGGTTTGCGTGCTCGCAGGTGAGGTCGATGGGAGGAGGCCACGAATTGCTGCTAACCAGGACCGCCCCAAGCAGCCTGCAGTTCTCGCACAAGCCCCCAAACTGATGAGGTGACGTGATGGGATGCATGTTGATCAGTCGTGATTGATGAGATAGAGAGATTTTGATGCGCGATGATCGTGATATGATACGGTGTTGATGACGGATGCAATGGTGATTTTAGGTTCCAGTGGGTATCTTGTCCGGTGGGCGGGGATGTGACTGGTCACATGACGGATGGAGAAAGGAACCGATGGGTCTCTCCCCCTCGAGGCTGCTGTGAGGAGGGGGCTCGGGAAGTGTTACCAGGCCAGCATGGGACGGCAAACGCGTACCGGCTGTGAAGGTCCTAGACAGTGGTACTGATACTACTGTATGACGTAAACACTGCAGTTACTCACTACTTACAGGGTTTAAGGCAGCATGGGGCCGGCAATAGTATACTGTGACGGTACTTGGATGGTAGTAATAATGTAGTCATTACTAATACTTGTAGGTAACGTACTAATACTGTAGTACTATACAGCACTATACCAGTAATATAAGTGCATAACTACTGCGTAGTTCTATATCCAGTACTATACTACTGCAGTAGTTCTATACAGTACTATACAACTTTATAGTACTAAACTACTACTATACCAATACTAATAAGTATGTAATATAATATGTGTGTGTGTTTGTGTGTGTATAATATATATGTGTGTATATGTATATATACCGGTATACAGAGTGTGTGTGTGTGTGTGTGTGAATGATATACTCCCATAGTATATGTCTATCCTATATATTTATTCATGTGTTTCCAGGACTCTAGTTTGCTGGACTGGTCTCTGTTGAAGGAGACTTTTAAAACAGAGGTGGAGAAACTTTCTAAGTAAGTCTGTGTGTGTGTGTGTGTGTGTGTGTGTGTGTGTGTGTGTGTGTGTGTGTGTGTGTGTGTGTGTGTGTGTGTGTGTGTGGTGTGTGTGTGTGTGTGTGTGTGTGTGTGGTGATATCCTGTGTGTGTGTGTGTGTGTGTGTGTGTGTGTTGACATCCTGTGTGTGTGTCTGTGTGTGTGTGTGTGTGTGAGTGTGTGTGTGCTGATATCCTGTGTGTGTGTGTGTGTGTGTGTGTTGTAACGTGCAATGGTGTAGGTCAGGGTTAGCATGAAGGAGGCAACATGTGAGATTCTCTTCACGGTTCTTTTATAATGCTATAAGCTTTTGACCGTACCACGCCAGGTCCCCACGGCACTATATATATTTACCATACGTTTGGAAAGTCTGGGATTCCTGCCTACAACAAATCAGTTACTAAATAACATATAATGAAAAGGGAGACTTCATTCACTGTTGTTTATTCTAGCCGAGCGGAAGAAGCCACCCTTCTTTACTCACCGTTATCTCACATAACTCAACAAAAGAGTGGCGCTACATATTATAAACCTGACTGTTACATAGTGTGTGTGTGTGTGTGTGTGTGTGTGTGTGTGTGTGTGTGTGTGTGTGTGTGTGTGTGTGTGTGTGTGTGTGTGTGTGTGTGTGTGTGTGTGTGTGCAGGTACAGACACCCCAACCTGATGGAGCTGGTTGGGTTCAGTGTGGAGGAGGACAGCTTCTGTCTGCTCTCCAGGTTCATGACAACGGCTCTCTGCAGAGCCAGCTGGTACGGACTTCGCGCGTGCGCGTGTGTGGTGTGTGCGCCGCGCGCGTGTGTGTGTGTGTGGTGACCCTTTCCGTTTGAGGCGACCCAGCAAGCAAGGGCTGTGATTGGTCCGCTCACTAAAACCCGACGCAGAAGGACTGCGTCGAGGCGTCTGTGTGGTCCTTGCGTTGCGTGAACGTGGGACCATAATCATCCCCTCAGTGTGTATAATGTGTGTGTGTATAATGTGTGTGTGTGTGTGTGTGTGTGTGTGTGTGTGGGTGTGTAGGTGGGTGGTGCTCTGTCCTGGGAACAGAGGGTGGGTGTAGCAGCAGGAGCGTCCAGAGCTCTACAGTACCTTCACCTCCCCCCCCCACCTCTCCTCCCTCTCATCCACGGAGACGTCAGGAGGTCTGTCTGTCTGTCTGTCTGTCTGTCTGTCTGTCTGTCTGTCTGTCGGTCTGTCTGTCTGTCTGTCTGTCTGTCTGTCTGTCTGTCTGTCAGACGTCTGTCTCCCTACCTGTCTGTCTCCGTGCTTGTTTGTCTCCCCACCTGGCCGGCTCTACCTGTCTCTCTCTCTCTCCCTTTTCTGTTTCTACTTGTGTGCCTGCCGGTCTCTTGTCTCCACCTGTCTCTCTACCTGTCTGTCTCTCCCTGTATGCCTACCTGTCTCTCTGTCTCCACCTGTCTCTCTACCTGTCTGTCTCCCTGTCTGTCTCCCTGTTTGTCTGCAGGTCTGTCTGTCTCTCCCTGTTGACCTACCTGTCTCTGTCTCCACCTGTCTCTCTACCTGTCTGTCTCTCCCTGTATGCCTACCTGTTCGCCTGCCAGTCTCCCTGTCTACCTGTCTGTCTCCCTGTCTCTACCTGTCTGTCTCCCTGTTTGTGTGCCAGTCTGTCTGTCTCTACCTGTCTGTCTCTCCTTGTTGACCTACCTGTCTGTCTGTCTCCCAGCTCCAACATCCTGTTGGAGCTGGGAGACAGGGAGATAAACAGGTCTGTCTGTCTCTCCCTGTTTGACCTACCTGTCTGTCTGTCTCTACCTGTCTGTCTCTCCCTGATGACCTACCTGTCTGTCTGTCTCCCAGCTCCAACATCCTGTTGGACCGTCATCTGGGCCCTAAATTGGGGGACTTCGGGCTGGGGGTCTTCAGCCCGCGGAGTGTAGGCGCGGGGCTCCGGACCAGCAGTGTGGGGAGGACCTCGGTCCTGAGGGCGGCCCAGGCGTACCTGCCCCAGGACTACCTGCATGACGGCCGCCGGACCCCCGGCCTGGACGTCTACAGCTTCGGAGTGGTGGGGGACTACACCTTTATACACCACCCTACCCTACACCCTGCTACACCTTTATACACCTTACCCTACACCCTGCTACACCTTTATACACCTTACCCTACACCCTCCTACACCTTTATACACCTTACCCTACACCCTCCTACACCTTTATACACCTTACCCTACACCCTGCTACACCTTAATACACCACCTTACCCAACCACCCTGCTATACCTTTATACACCACCCTACACCCTGCTACACCTTTATACACCCTACCCTACACCCTGCTACACCTTTATACACCTTACCCTACACCCTGCTATACCTTATATACACCCTGCTACACCTTACCCTATACCCTGCTACACCTTTATACACCACCTTACCCTACACCCTGCTACACCTTACCATATATCCTGCTACTCTGATGATGCCCTCTGTTTATACCTCACACCCTACAATACCTCATACATTGCGGTTAGGTAACACAACACCTGTCTGCCTGTCTGTCTAACTGTCCGTCAGGTATTGCTGGAGTTGCTGACTGGCCGTAGAGCTGTGGAGACAGAGGGGCCTCTGACCCTCTACCTGGTGAGAGAAACGCACGCACGCACGCATGCACGCAGGTACCAGGTGTAGCAGTACAAGGTGGTGCAGTACCAGGTGGTGCAGTACCAGGTGGTGCAGTACCAGGTGGTGCAGTACCAGGTGGTGCAGTACCAGGTGGTGCATGAGTTGAGCGGTTCAGGAGCTGTAGAGCCCCCTGCTCTCAGTGGCCCCCTGCTCTCGGTGGCCCCCTGCTCTCGGTGGCCCCCTGCTCTCGGTGGCCCCCTGCTCTCGGTGGCCCCCTGCTCTCGGTGGCCCCCTGCTCTCGGTGGCCCCCTGCTCTCGGTGGCCCCCTGCTCTCGGTGGCCCCCTGCTCTCGGTGGCCCCCTGCTCTCGGTGGCCCCCTGCTCTCGGTGGCCCCCTGCTCTCAGTGGCCCCCTGCTCTCAGTGGCCCCCACTGAGAGCAGGGGGGGCATGTGTGAACCCCGCTGTTCACACATCCAGCCACATGGTGTTATTTCTGAGTAGCACATGTCTGGTCCGGCCACAGAAGGACCTGCTGGATGAGCTGCTGGAGAGTCCCGATCTGTCACAGTGCGGCCCCTCCCAACTCTCCCACCTGGACCCCCGGCTCCTCCCCCAACAGCCCTCCAACCCAGGTAGCCCCGCCCCTTAACAACCATAGATTTAGGAATACTTAATGACTCTGGATTAATACCTGTTAATAACTCTAGGTGTAATACCTGTTAATACCTTCTAGGTGTAATACCTCTGATTAACTCTAGGTGTAATACCTGTTAATAACTCTAGGTGTAATACCTGTTAATAACTCTAGGGGGCGTCACAGGCTCTATGGATGTTTCTGCTCTGGCCTGTAGATGTCTGCATAAAAACAGGAAGAAAAGACCAGCCATGACGGAGGTAGGCGTGTGTGTCGGGAGAGGAGGGGGGGGGAGGGTCATGTACGAGGGGAATGTCACAATCTCTCCTCCTCCCTCATCCTCCTCTCCTCCTTTCTCTCTCTCCTCCTCCCTCCTCCTCTTCTCCTCTCCTCTCTCCTCCTCTCTCCCCCTCCTCTCTCCTCCTCTCCTCTCTCCCCCTCCTCCCCTCCTCTCTCCTCTCCTCTCCTCTCCTCCTCTCCTCCTCTCTCTCCCCCTCCCTCCTCCCCCTCCTCTCTCCTCCTCTCCTCCTCTCTCGCCCCCCTCTCTCCCCCTCCTCTCCTCCTCCTCCCTCCTCTCTCCTCTCTCCCCCTCCTTTCTCCCCTCCCCCCCGCCCCCTCCTCTCTCCCCCTCTCAGGTGTCTGATGAACTCCAGGACCTCCTCACCCTTCTGAGGAGCAGCACTAGCCCTCCCTCCTCCCTCCTCCCTTCCTCCAACCTCCTCCCCTTTCCTCCCCCCGCCCCCTTACAGGCAGAGGTCAGACTGGGTGCTCTTGTCCGGGATATGGCTCAACTGGGAACACTGGAACACTCCTCCCCCTCCCCCTCCTCCCTCACCTCTTCCTCCTCTGTAACCTCCTCCTCCCTCTCCTCCTCCCTCACCTCCTCCTCCCTCACCTCCTCCTCCCTGTCTGAGCCCTGTGAGAGTGATGAGAGCGTCTGTCTCTCCTCCCCCCGTCTCCCCCCTGGGGTCTCCCAGCCTGGACTCTACCAGTCTGGTGTCTCCCAGCCTGGACTCTACCAGTCTGGTGTCTCCCAGTCTGGTGTCTCCCAGTCTGGTGTCTCCCAGTCTGGTGTCTCCCAGTCTGGTTTCTCCAAGCCTGGACTCTACCAGTCTGGTGTCTCCCAGTCTGGTGTCTCCCAGTCTGGTGTCTCCAAGCCTGGACTCTACCAGTCCTGTGTGTCCCAGTCTGGTGTCTCCCAGTCTGGTGTCTCCCAGCCTGGACACTACCAGTCTGGTGTCTCCCAGTCTGGTGTCTCCCAGCCTGGACTCTACCAGTCCTGTGTGTCCCAGTCTGGTGTCTCCCAGTCTGGTGTCTCCCAGCCTGGACACTACCAGTCTGGTGTCTCCCAGTCTGTTGTCTCCCAGCTTGGACTCTACCAGTCCTGTGTGTCCCAGTCTGGTGTCCCCCGTCTCCCCCCTGGCGCCCCGTCCAGCTGGAGTTCTTCTTCGTCCCGGGAGAGGAGCCCCCCCCCCTCTACCCAGGGACCTTCCACTGGCTCCTCCCTCCCCTCCTCGCGTCCTCCCTCCCTCCTGACCCCCTCGACAGGTAGAGCATGGGGGGTCTTTACACCATCTCCCCACCATGTGGAGGCTATATCAGCTGTTTAACACTGTTTAACTGTTTGTATCTGTTTTTCAGTGTGTATCTTTAATATTGTATGTGTTTATGTGTGTGTGCGTGTTTCTTTGTGTGTGTGTATATGTAGGTGTGTGTGTGTGTCTGTCTATATGTAGGTGTGTGTCTGTCTATATGTAGGTGTGTGTGTGTCTGTATATGTGTGTGTGTGTGTGTATATGTAGGTGTGTGTGTGTGTTTGTAGGTGTGTGTGTGTGTGTGTGTTGTAGATGTGTATGTGTTTATATGTAGGTGTGTGTGTGTGTGTGTGTGTGTGTCTCTATATGTAGGTGTGTGTGTGTGTGTGTCTATATGTGTGTGTGTGTGTCTGTCTGTCTGTCTGTCTGTCTGTCTGTCTGTCTGTCTGTCTGTCTGTCTGTCTGTCTGTCTGTCTGTCTGTCTGTCTGTCTGTCTGTCTGTCTGTCTGTCTGTCTGTCTGTCTGTCTGTCTGTAGGTGTGTGTGTGTATGTGTCTATATGTAGGTGTGTGTGTATGTGTCTATATGTAGGTGTGTGTGTGTGTGTCTGTGCTATATGTAGGTGTGTGTGTGTGTGTGTGTGTGTGTGTGTGTGTGTGTGTGTGTGTGTGTGTGTGTGTGTGTGTGTGTGTCTATATGTAGGTGTGTGTGTGTGTGTGTGTCTATATGTAGGTGTGTGTCTGTCTATATGTAGGTGTGTGTGTGTCTATATGTAGGGGTGTGTGTGTTTATATTTGTGAGGCTGATCTTCTGTTGCTTCCTGTTAGATGAAGATCAGGCTGGACGCAGCGGACCAGAGGAAAGTGACGAACTGGATTTCTTGAACTGACCGTCTGTCTGACTGACTGTTCTGTTAGTCCGTCTACGTATCATCATCATGTTCATCCCAGTAATGAATCTCTTCCAGCCAATAGACCAACCTATCTCGTCGTCATAATAAAATATTCACTTTTACCACTATTCACATGTGTGTTAAACTGTTATGCCAAATTCCAAATAAATCTCTTTTGATTTAAAGCCTCATAATGTTATTATCCCAACGTAACTGTGTTATCTGAGCATCATCGGGTAACCATGAAATTTGCATCGTAACAATACAGAGCTAGGGTTTAGTATATCTAGAAAAAAGGTTTAGGGGCTATTATCTAGAACATATAGTTCAGGGTTTGTAGGATCTAGAACACAGGGTTAAGGTTTAGAAGTATCTAGAACACAGGGTAAGGGGTTAGTATCTAGAACACAGGGTTAAGGTTTAGAAGTATCTAGAACACAGGGTAAGGGCTTAGTAGGCTATCTAGAACACAGGGTTAAGGTTTAGAATTATCTAGAACACAGGGTAACAGGTTAGTGTCTGGAACACAGGATTAGGGGTTAGTTTCTAGAATAAATATTTGTGGGTTAGTATCTAGAACACAAGGTTAGGGATATGTATTATCTAGAATACAGGGTTAGGGGTTAGTAGCATCTAGAACAGAGGGTAGGGGTTAGTATATCAACACAGGTTAGAACACAGGGTGAGGGGTTATAGTATCTAGAACACAGGGTTAGGGGTTGAAAGTATCTCGAACACAGCCCATCGTAGAGAGTTGGTATTTCTAGAACACCGGGCAACACCCCTGTGATCCAGGAAGGTAGGACTAACCACTTGTAAAACGTCATCATTTTTAACACTGTTCATGTATGAGGTCACTAGTGTTTACTCCGACATGATGTCATGTGCGATTAGATCCTGCATGGAAAGTAGCGTGTTGGCATGGAAACCGCCCGCTCCTCGTTTAGTATATTAGTGAACTTCACGTGTCAGCAGCGTCGAGTCTGGCCGGAAGGAAGGCGATGGAGATGGAATGTTTGTGACGAAAGAAGAAACAAAGCAGCGTTTCCTTTGCTTCCTCGAACGCTGATTGGTTGATTGGTTTGTTTCGACACAGGCTGTTCCCAGCGCGCGAGGCGCAGGGGAAGCCACGGCGGGGTCTCGTGGAGACGGGGACGCTCCCAGTAGCAGGACCGGTACCAGTACCGGGGGATACCGGGTGTCCTGATGCCGACCACATCCACGTGGATCTCCTGAGACACCGCGCGTGGAACCATCGATGGAAGAACGGATCAATCAACAATGATCGATAACTCGGATTTATTGATTCCGCCCGACGCTGAGCACGTGGGTCTGTGATGGGCTTTGGACCGGCGGGAGGAGACCAAAGGTACACACACACGCACACGCACACGCACACGCACACACACACACACACACACACACACACACACACACACACACACACACACACACACACACACACACACACACACACACACACACACACACACACACACACACCCATGCTGCAGTGAGATGTGTGGCATTGCGTGTTGAATTCTAAAAGTTTCCTGCAGCCCAGGCTGATGACAGGTTTATGAGATTCATTCTGCATTTCTAACCGCTTACTAAAAATGGTTAGAAATGTGTTATTCTCCATCTATAATGTTATGAGGCTTTGAATGGTTAAATCATCTGGAATAAAATATTATTCCAAAGTGATTTGAGCATATATTGATAGTTGTATTGGAGCGTTATTGAAGACGTTGTATTCTGAGGGCAGTGATTCAGAAAGAACCGTTAAAAGACAACGTAACGTTATTGACCAATCAGTATCAAGTATTCGACATTGCTTTGGTATAAGGAGCTCCTTATTGACCTGTCTCTGTATTGTCTATCCCTTCCTACCTGCTCCTCAATGACCTGTCTCTGTGCTGTCTAACCCCTACCTGCTCCTCAATGACCCGTCTGTGTACTGTCTAACCCCTACCTTCTCCTTAAGGACGTGTCTCTGTACTGTTTAACCCCTACCTGCTCCTTAATGACATGTCTCTATACTGTCTAACCTGTACTGATTCTTAATGACATATATTATAATTCACCGTAAATCGCTTTGTAAACTGTTCCTAAAAGCAACTGCTAACTTTCATATAGTCAACTATATCTTATAACGATATAATTATTTTTGCAAATTAAATTATTACTTTCTCCTGATTTGCTGGATATTGGTCATGTGACGTGTGTTGTTTTAACACACAAAAACACACACACACACACACACACACACACACACACACACACACACACACACACACACACACACACACACACACACACACACACACACACACACACACACACACACACACACTGCATCTCGCTCCCCCTCAGGGCTGTGAGCTGATTGGCTGTCTGCAGCTAGCTCTGAGCCAATCATGTTGAGAATTTTACCACGAAATTGTTGCCATGCGGGTAATCTCTCTCTCTCTCTTTCTCTCTCTCTCTCTCTCTCGTCTATCTCTCTCTCCCTCTCTTTCTCTCACTGTCTCTCTCTCTGTATGTTGACCTACATTTGGAGGGATGGAGGTGGGCAAGAGAGGAGATTGGAGAGAGAGGGAGAGAGGGGTGGGAGAAAGAGGGAGTAACAGTGCTTTTTGTTTGTATATTCTTTTATGCTATTGCTTGGCAACATTGTTACAAATAGCTTTCCTGCTGATAAAGCATCTCTTAATTAGATGATGAATAATTTAAATGTCCAAACGTTTCATTAAGTCAACGTGTTAACATAATTCTACTCAAAAACGCCATGGGAACAAACCTTTACATTACTGATGATCCGTACCTTTCTTTATAGCAATGAGTCTGTACCTTTCTCTAGAGCTAGGAGTCTGTACCTTTCTCTATAGCAGGGTATGAGCCTGGTGTAGTGTTGCCCGAACACTCGTGTGTGTGTGTGTGTGTGTGTGTGTGTGTGTGTGTGTGTGTGTGTGTGTGTGTGTGTGTGTGTGTGTGTGTGTGTGTGTGTGTGTGTGTGTGTGTGTGTGTGTGTGTGTGTGTGCTTGTGTACACACTCACCCCCTCCTCTTCATTCAACATGTTTATAAATAACTGAGAAGGGGCAGGAAGTTCCTTCCTAGTTCTGGTAAAAAAAACCGATGGTTTCGGTGACTTTCCCCTCCGCCTCACGCAAGGACTACATGTTATCATGATGAATATGAACATGGAACCTTTCTTCTGACGGTTTCATAGATATGTTTATCTATGTATATGTATATCTATGTGTTTCTATGTAGATCTATGAATATGTATATCTATGTAGATGTATATCCATGTAGATGTATATCTATGTATTGCAGCATGTGGGAGTGAAACTCTGGAGAGCAGCAGGAAGTGACATCACCACCATGGAGGTCAGCACTCGACACATTTCGGTTCCAGGTGAAAATTACTAATACGTAATAACGTAATAAATATATTATTATTATTATTAACTGTCAGAACCAAATACACATATAATTAAGAAATAACATACAGTGCAAATATGTGGGCATGTTTGTGTACTTGCGTGTATGTGTGTGTGTGTGTGTGTGTGTGTGTGTAGACCTTCTGTGTTGTCAGGACAACAGGAAGAGGATGATGGACCTCCAGGAGAGGAGGCGGAGCCTACAGGTTGCGCTCAGCAACCGATTGGCTGAGCTGCGTAGTCTCTGTCTGCAAGAAGCAGTGTGTAACACACCACACTACACAAAACTATACACAATAATACACTACACAAGTCTACCCTTCACACTACACAACACTACACGCTACACAAAACTACACATTATACTACACACTAAACTACAAACTACACTAGACAAAACTGCAGAGAGAGAGCAGAGAGAGAGAGAGAGAGAGAGAGAGAGAGAGAGAGAGAGAGAGAGAGAAGAGAGAGAGAGAGAGAGAAGAGAGAGAGAGAGAGAGAGAGAGAGAGAGAGAGAGAGAGAGAGAGAGAGAGAGAGAGAGAGAGAGAGATTACACTAAACCACACCACCGCTGACAGAACACACTAAACTACACTACGCCACTGCTGACAACACACTGAACTACACTTCACCACTAGTGACAGGTGACCCGGCTAATAGGTAGTCAGAGAAGCTAGACGTGAAGACCAAACCGAGGCTCTCCTCAGCCTCACTAACGAAGCTGCCTTGTTTTGATTGGTCAGGAGCTAACGGGGAAGGTACCAAGCGACTACCCCCTGGAGCCGGAGGAACCCCCCCTAACGAGGAGGAGCGGTAGTTTACCCAATGACAAGATGGCTGCCAGACCCGAGGTGGGCAAAACACATGAAGCCAATGGTCTAGCGCTGACCCCGAATGGTCTAACACTGGATGGTCCAACCCTGAATGATCTAACCCCTGAATGGTGTATATGTAAAAGTGTTCACTGTGTGTTGTATGTACCAGGCATGCCTCCCCTGCTAATAGGTGGTTGTCCAATTAGCAGGTTGGGGGCATAGTCGGGTCAGAGCTGCGTTGGGAAAAAAAACCATTGAACTGAAAAAGCATTAAAATCGTTCAAAAATCGCTGTAGCATTTGAATCTTTCTTTGGACAAATGTAGTTATTTCAAGTCGCTTTGGATAAAAGTGTCTTCTAAATGCCCTAAATGTAAACGTAATCTTTTTAATATCGTATAGTATTGTATAATAGCATATAAGTAAAGTGCTTGCAACAGTTTAGCCTTGTAACAATCAAGTACTGTGCTCCCAACACCTATGACAGGAAGTGTCATCATGCATATGAGAGGAAGTGACATCATGCGTACGAGAGGAAGTGACAATCTGTGTTGTGTTCAGCAGGAGGGGGAGGTCAGCCAGCGTTGCAAGTTGAAAAAAACGTTATTCATTAAGAGAACAGTCCACAGGGGCTGTCACACAGGTACACACACGCGCACGCATGCACAAATGCACTCCCAATCGCATGCCTTCTACAAATCTCTACGTATAGAAGTACACATTCTATACACACACTATAAATATATATATATATACAGTATATAGTTTGTAGATGTATGCACGAACACTATAAACACTATATACATGTTTATATTGTTTGTATAAATACATATACACACTGTTTATATACATCTAGTCGTTTTGTATAAATACAAATAAATATAAAAAACCAAGTGTGTGTATTTGTGTTCCAGATGATACTGTAGTTGACAGCATCAGTGACTTGGGGAGGCCCCTCCCCCTACCGCCACGAAACGGACCAATCACTGCACACATCCGGTGAGATTTCTAACCAATCAGAATCATGTCATGGATTCCATACTGTACCCTGTTTTGTAATAATGTAGTACTGTTCTGTAGTACACTGTACTATTGTAGTACTAGGATACTGTGGTAAAGTACAGATATATTGTAGTTCTGTGGTACTTTTGTGTAGTACTGATCTGTAATACTGTACTGTAGTACTGCCAAAGTACTACTACTAGTACTGTACTAGTAGTACCATACTGTAGTACTAGTACCATACTGTAGTACCGTACTGTAGTACTAGTACCGTACTGTAGTACTAGTACCTTACTGTACCAGCATATTGTAGCGCTGTCGTACTGTCGTTTTCAGGATGTCCATTTTGTATTCCAGCCAAGCGAGATTCAACCATCCGAATATGGGAGTAATTTGATCCAAGAGGGATGTAGGTCTGAGTTCTGTCAGCATAAAACTAGTAAGAGAAGAGCAGGGGACCCAGCATTGATCCTTGGGGGACATCAAAGCAAGTTGCTATGTGTGGATGTTGACTTTTCCTCATATTCATCATCTTTCCCCTCTTCTCCCTGACCCCAACTTCCCCCCCCCACCTCCCCCAGAGGCCAGCTGGGCCCAGTGGGCGGGGCCAGCAGCCCTCTGGGGGGAGGGGCTAGTAAAGATGCAGTGGGCGGGGCCAGTAGTCCCCTGGGGGGAGGGGCTAGTAAAGATACAGTAGGCGGGGCCAGCAGCAGCGAGGCTCTCTCTGCGGATGAGGCCAGCAGGCCCAGCCCCTCCAGGCCAGGCCAGGGCCAGGCCCCGCGGCGGGCTGCGGAGTATGGGGACCTCCTGCAGGAGTATGTTTGGGATAAACAGCACCAGCTTCAGCTACAGGTTCACACTCACTCCAGGCAGCCCATCGTAGGTTTGATCCCCACTCCCCCCCCGCCGCTCCGGGGGCACCCAGGGGAGCCGGGCAGAGTCAAGGTGACCCGGACTAAGTCCTGTGGTCCGTTCCTTTCCCCGGAGCCTCCTGAAATCCCCGTCGCCATCCAGCCGGACCCCCACCCCCACTTGCAGCCCCCCCGACCCCCACGGCCCCGCCCGACACATGACCCCAACCAGAACCCCCAGAAGGACCCCGCCCGGACGCTGCACAAGGCCCTAGCTCTGGAAGGTAGACCCCCCCCCCTGACAGGCTAACTACAACATAACATCATACAGCAACAAACAAGCTAACGACATATCATAACATTATACAGCAACAAAGCTAACGACATATCATAGCATCATACAGCAACAAACAAGCTAACGACATATCATAGCATCATACAGCAACAAACAAGCTAACGACACAGCATAACATCATACAGCAGTAAACAAGCTAACGACATATCATAGCATCATACAGCAGCAAACAAGCTAACAACATATCATAGCATCATACAGCAGCCAACAAGCTAACGACATAGCATAGCATCATACAGCGACAAACAAGAGGTAAAGTAAATTGAAAAAAAATGCAAACATCATAACTACATGGTAAGAACAAACTATCATTATGCTAACAAATGCTAATATGCTAACGACCAGTAGTACAAGATGTGAGGTCACCAGTGTGCCAGGATGTGATGTCAACAGTGTTCAATATGTGAAGGCACCAGTATGACAGGATGGGAAGTCACCAGTGTCACAGGATGTGATGTTTTCAGGTCTGAGGGACTGGTACTTGCGCAACACCTCCGGCTCGGCCCAGAAGACGCTATTGGACAGGAAGGGAAAGGCTGTGGACAGCAGAGGAGGAGGAGGAGCGGGAGGAGGGGGAGGAGCAGCAGGAGGAGCAGCAGGAGGAGCAGCAGGAGGAGGAGGAGGAGGAGCAGCAGGAGGAGGAGGAGGAGGAGCAGCAGGAGGAGGAGCAGGAGGAGCAGCAGGAGGAGGAGGAGCAGGAGGAGGAGGAGGAGCAGGAGGAGGAGGAGCTCCTCAGGGCACCCAAACAGCTCACGGTCTCATCCAACGGTTATCCTATCAGAGAAACAATAATAAACCAGCAGCCCAGAAGCCTCCAATAGAAAGGCAGCATCACTACGCTGGACGGATGCAGCACTCCGTCACATTCCACGGACCGGTGCTCAGCGTCAGGTAGGATATCCTCCTCACATCTCCCTCTCTCCTTATTTAGAGCTCTAATCCCATATAAAGCTCTAGTCCTATATAGAGCTCTAGTCCGAAATAGAGCTCTAGACCAGGTAGGATTATATAGAGCTCTAGCCCTATATAGAGCTCTAGACCAAGTAGGATTATATAGAGCTCTAGTCCCATATAGAGCTCTAGACCTATATAGAGCTCTAAACCCAGTAGGATTATATAGAGCTTTAGTCCTTATTTAGAGTTCTAGTTCTTATTAAAGCTCGAGACCAAGTAGGATTATATAGAGTTTATTCCCATCTAGAGCTCCAGTCCTTATTTAGAGCTCTGGATCTTACTTAGAGTAATTTAGTGCTCTAGAGTCTAGTTTGTACAAATAGTAATGTTTCGCTCGAAGTATTTATGTTGAATAATTAAGAGCTGTAGTCTTTGAATAGATCTCTAGCCCATTCAGGTTTATATAGCTCTAGTTGTTCATTATAATGCAGTTATCCTTATTGAGAGCATACACCCTCACCTCATCCACACTATGCTAATACAGAGCTGTTAATACTGTCGGGTTCTCTCCTCCCAGGTCCACTGAAGGCTCTCTCTACCAGGACTTCCTCTCTGACAGACAAGTGCCTCCTCTGAATGAACCAATGATAGAGCAGGGATCCCCTGGCACCCTGGTCTGAGCAGCCAATCAGGACTCAAACACCAAATGTTTTGCTGCTGAGAATCTAAATACAACACAATCCATATGTTGGCCACCGTATCCGAAACCTACCCTACCGTCAACCAACCTTAACTTTACCAAAACCTATCCTATCCTGAACCTATCGTACCCTGAACCTGGCCTACCCTAACCCTCGACCTAAGATAGTTTGAATCCTGCCCCACACAGGGGGAAAGAGCTGCTGAATCTTAAGTAGTTAGAAAAACCAGAAAGGAGTGTTCTTCTCAGGACTAAATTGTGTGTGTGTGTGTGTGTGTGTGTGTGTGTGTGTGTGTGTGTGTGTGTGTGTGTGTGTGTGTGTGTGTGTGTGTGTGTGTGTGTGTGTGTGTGTGTGTGTGTGTGTGTGTGTGTGTGTGTGTAATTAGATTGTACACAGGTTATGAGAGGAGACTTTAATTCTTTCCCTTTTATACCTTTTTTGTATATTGACCAATTATTATAATTATGGAATCTCCTTACTTGCATCATGATTTAAATACTATAAATATGGAGTCTAATTTTCCAGTTTGGGGTTTGCATCGCTTACTAAGAAACGATTCAAAACTTTGTATATGCATTCCTATCCTTAGACATTTTATACAAGATCTATTTCAAGTTCCTTTCAGACAATCAATTAGATCTTTAACTTTAGTACTCGGATTTGAATGAAATGCGATGGACCTTAATCGGACTGTGCACTTATTCAAATGTCCTTGTAGTCAGTTAACTTGTAATCAGTGAGCTGACTGTTCCTATAATCAGCTGTGAAGTGAGACACGAGCCCAGCAGAGATCCTGACAAGCTGCTGTCAGGGGGACCCTGTTTCTCAGGTTGGATCACCAGTGAGGTCCTCCTGCTCAGAACCACCCGTCCGGACTCAACCACCAGAGCATCCCAACGTAGCCTGGATGCTAACTAGCCTATAGTCTTGAGGCTAGGTTAACAAACTGTACACCGGATGGGATGGAGCTATGATTCTGTAGTTATAAAAAGAGTCCCCTCAGAGGAGGGCCTACGTTTCTCCGCCATTTAGAAATGACGCTTTCACACACCTGTGGTTGATAGAACGGAAAGACTACCCAAACCAATCATGGAAGAGATGCCCTGATGGGTCAGAAATGAGCTGGGCATGGTCCTACAGAGGCAGGCTGAGTCAGGGCATTCCCTGGCATTGCCATTTAAAAAAAAAATCCATTAAAATTATACTTCTTAAAGCTAACCGTCAGCACCTTTGAGTGCTGACCTGCTAGCCTAACGACAACAAACCAAGCAATCCCCTTGTTTAGCATGACTAGACGCGAGACAGCAATAATGTTTAGATTAGAAGACATAAACGGCCAATCTCAATTCTCTATTTTACCCCTTCCCCCTTCCCCTTGGTTTTGCGCGTGCCCGTATGACGAAGGGCTATCTCAATTCTCATTTCGATCGAGGGGTAGGGATAAGGGCAAGGGGTAGATACCCCTTAAAACCAAGTAAGATTGGGAGCTTACTTGAAACCAAGGGGTACCCACAATACACTGCGCAACCGGCAGCTTCAACTTTGTGATCAACAATTGTCGCCTCTGGTGACGTGCAGCCAGCTAGCGACGATGTATGATGACGTAACCGTAACGAGTGTTGTCTCAATTCATAGGGGTATGTTGTTACCCCTAGCCCTTAACACTCTGTTTCAAGGGCCAAGACGTAGGGCAAGGGGAAGGGGCAAGGGGAAGGGGAAGGGGTAAAATAGAGAAATGAGATTGGCCGCAACGTGTCATGAACTGTTTGATTGGTCAACAGCAGGAACTGTTTGATTGGTTAACAGCAAGAACTGTTTGATTGGTATCCAGCCGTAGACAACTTAAAATTTTATTGTCACAACAAATGTTGAATTTATGTCACGCTGAAAACTGCAAACTACTGCAAAATGTTCTGAAACGTCCTGAAATGTTAGTTTTAGCATACCCTGAACCCTGACCCTATTTGAACCTAAACCCTGTTTTAACCTGAGCCCTGTTTAAACCTGAACCCTGACCCTGTTTAACCTGAGCCCTGACCCTGTTTAAACCTGAACCCTGACCCTGTTTTAACCTGATCCCTGACCCTGTTTAACCTGAGCCCTGGCCTTGTTTGTATGACTGATCAGTGAGGACCACCTCCTCACTGTAAATGTTTGCATCAAGGTATTCATTGTCGGCAGATTCAGGGTTCTTTATGCAAATGAGCTGTCACAGGGAGACATCTCAGGCTTGTTATTGCGACCAACACACATCATGCTAATGGGAGACCGGGTATAGTGTGTGTGTTTGGGTGAAATCCCCATATCCCTACTCCCTACCTTGTGTTGTATGGTGGCTGACTCAATGTAAATGTACATGAATGAGGGATGATGGAACATGTGAAGGAATGGCGGATGACAGCAGGATGCATGCTCTGTGCCATGTGGACTTCTGCTTTATAGCATGTGAGCCTGTAAATAGACTTTGTTTATATTCATTTGTAATTTTTGATACATAGTTGTGCAGAACATTGTGTGTGATAAAGACCCTTGATATGTTTTGCAGTCTGTTGTGTGTAACTGTTTCACAAGAGTAGCCTCCTCTGTAAAACCTTAATAATGTGTCATAAATATACCGTATTGTGATGAGCAGCAAGGGAACGATTAGACGGGAGCCTGTGGTCAGCAGTCAGACACTCTCAGACGCCCCGTACACCACACGACCCTGGGAGTCGCTTTTATTAACAATGGGGATCCACAACTAAACAATAAAGTACACACTAAGGGACACAGTCAGGACATCACAACACTGAGGGCCATCACCTCACATTAAGGGACATCGCCTCACACTGAGGGACATCACCACACACAAAGGGACACTCAGGATATCATCACACTAAGGGACACCCAGGTCACGACACCTCACACTAAGGGACGTGTGTTTTATTGTTCTACTGTGGTTTAACTGTCATACCAACAGCCACCACTAGAGGGCGCCGTAGTCTGCCGGTGGCTGCCGGCCACGCCCTGCTGTGTTCCACTGCTTTGTCGGTCCATGTAGGCAGCAGTTTGTTAGGATATATTCTATCATTAAAATGTATTATTATATATGATCAATGTAACAACTCTTTATAGCGTATAGAGCCATAGAGCTGTTCCAGCTCTATGGCAACACTAGGATCATTAAGACCTGACAACTAACTAACCCTAGATATACACAGACCTGTTCAACTAACTAACTAACCCTAGATATACATAGATCTGTTCAACTAACTAACTAACCCGAGATATACAAATACCTGTTCAACTAACTAACTAATCCTAGTTATTCACAGAGCTGTTCAACTAACTAACAAACTCTAGATATACACACAGACCTGTTCAACTAACCGATCTGTTCCACTAACCCTAGATATAAACAGTCTAGTTGAACACCTGTTCAACTAGTTATACACAGACCTGTTCAACTAGTCCTCATGGACTGATGAACGAGATGGGGCTGGGAGAACGCCGGCCCCCAGGCTCCTCAGAGCTCCCATGGGAGAGGCCAAGCGTTGCTGGAGACTGCAGCTCGCTCAGTACCAATAATTCATTTCCCTCATTTTGCAGATAAATTTACTCGACGGAAATAACTCCAACCTCATCTGATTTTGGCAATTTCTCTCCCCAAGTAATTACACCGTAACTAAAAAAATGAGGGAAAGGAGGAGGAGGGGGTGGGGGGGTTCATAACCGCAAAGCTCCTGGTGGTGAGATGAGGTAAGACATTCTCAGATACGAGACGTTTTGTTGAGGCACAAAGCCCGTTTCCCTGCATCTGTGCATGGCTGAACACAGGGATGCTAACCCTGACGTAGAGCCTGCGGTGTGGACCCTACTGCCTAGACTGAGAACATCTAACCTCAGAATACCATGGACACTGGCCTACACCACAGGAGAAGGTTATCCTCAGATATATATATATATATATATATATATATATTATATATATATATATATATATAATATATATATATATATATATATATATATATATATATAATATATTAATATATATATATATATATATATATATATATATATATAGGGTCAAGCAGGCTCTACGTCAGTTAGCATCCTGTGTTCCTCCGATATATATATATATATACATATATATATATATATATATAATATATATATATTATATATATAATATGATATAATACACAGTGGGGAAAAAAAGTATTTAGTCAGCCACCAATTGTGCAAGTTCTCCCACTTAAAAAGATGAGAGAGGCCTGTAATTTTCATCATAGGTACACGTCAACTATGACAGACAAATTGAGAAAAAAAAATCCAGAAAATCACATTGTAGGATTTTTAATGAATTTATTTGCAAATTATGGTGGAAAATAAGTATTTGGTCACCTACAAACCAGGAACATTTCTGGCTGTCACAGACCTGTAACTTCTTCTTTAAGAGGCTCCTCTGTCCTCCATTCGTTACCTGTATTAATGGCACCTGTTTGAACTCCTTATCAGTATAAAAGACACCTGTCCACAACCTCAAACAGTCACACTCCAAACTCCACTATGGCCAAGACCAAAGAGCTGTCAAAGGACACCAGAAACACAATTGTAGACCTGCACCAGGCTGGGAAGTCTGAATCTGCAATAGGTAAGCAGCTTGGTGTGAAGAAATCAACTGTGGGAGCAATTATTAGGAAATGGAAGACATACAAGACCACTGATAATCTCCCTCGATCTGGGGCTCCACGCAAGATCTCACCTGTGGGGTCAAAATGATCACAAGAACGGTGAACAAAAATCCCAGAACCACACGGGGGGACCTAGTGAATGACCTCCAGAGAGCTGGGACCAAAGTAACAAAGGCTACCATCAATAGCACACTACGCCGCCAGGGACTCAAATCCTGCAGTGCCAGACGTGTCCCCCTGCTAAAGCTTGTCCGGGCCCGTTTGAAGTTTGCTAGAGAGCATTTGGATGATCCACAACAGGATTGGGAGAATGTCATATGGTCAGATGAAACCAAAATAGAACTTTTTGGTAAAAACTCAACTCGTGTTTGGAGGAGAAAGAATGCTGAGTTGCATCCAAAGAACACCATACCTACAGTGAAGCATGGGGGTGGAAAAATCATGCTTTGGGGCTATTTTTCTGCCAAGGGACCAGGACTTCTGATCCGTGTGACGGAAAGGATGAATGGGGCCATGTATCGCGAGATTTTGAGTAAAAACCTACTTCCATCAGCAAGGGTACTGAAGATGAAACGTGGCTGGGTCTTTCAGCATGACAATGACCCCAAACACACCGCCCGGGCAACGAAGGAGTGGCTTCGTAAGAAGCATTTCAAGGTCCTCGAGTGGCCTAGCCAGTCTCCAGATCTCAACCCCCATAGAAAATCTTTGGAGGGAGTTGAAAGTCTGTGTTGCCCAGCGAAGGCCCAAAAACATCACTGCTCTAGAGGAGATCTGCATGGAGGAATGGGCCAAAATACCAGCAGCAGTGTGTGAAAACCTTGTAAAGACT
>OLKM01002632.1:23817-28817 GCA_900291075.1 Melanogrammus aeglefinus | reverse complement strand
GTGGGGGGGGACCCCTGTCTATATGGGTCCACTGCTTCACGCTTTATTCCAACGGTTTAGGAGTCCAACACCTTATTATTTTTCTGCCAGTAGATAACTGTGATATTAGAGCAGAATGCTGTATGTTAAGTCACAGCAAGCTCCTGTATTTATATGACACATTAATACTGCTGTAGATGACAGTACCTCACTGGAGAAACCAGTTTTGCAGTGTGTGTGTGTGTATAGTGTGTATATGTGTTGGCGTCTGTGTGTGAGTGTGTTTGTGAGTGTGTGTGTGTGTGTGTGCATAGTTTGTGTGTGTCAGTATGTTAGTGAGTGTCTGTGTGTGTGGGGGCCTGAGGTGATTTTCACCTTGAAGTATTCCTTGCATTTACATATGGGGTGGGGGGGGGGGGGGGTGGAACTGAGACAAAAAACCTTGAACAATAGAAAGAGAGAGAGATCGTTTTGCAGGTGATCTGGTGCTGCTTTCTCTAACAGCACTTTGATCAGATATTCCTTATGAAGACCCAGCCTCCAGCCCTACCAACACACTAGATACAACCGCCTAAGACACACAGACTACCCAAACACCGGGGTTAGGGTTAGCCCTGAATAACTAACCCTGCCTAACCGCAACACCGGCCCCCAGGGCCGTCGCGGGCGCCGCGCTTGACATCCCAGTTATAATCATATCGGGCTCACTCTCTTGGTGGGCTGAGGTCTGCGGTCTTGCCAACAAAGATTTAACAAAACAGGACAAACACCAAATTGAGACTGCATGCAGTCTATCTCTATCTGTCTGTCTGTCTGTCTGTCTGTCTGTCTGTCTGTCTGTCTGTCTGTCTGTCTGTCTGTCTGTCTGTCTGTCTGTCTGTCTGTCTGTCTGTCTGTCTGTCTGTCTGTCTGTCTGTCTGTCTGTCTGTCTGTCTGTCTGTCTGTCTGTCTGTCTGTCTGTCTGTCTGTCTGTAACCCAGTTGAAATTCGGGTTCTGGTTATTCATAAGAATAAACTACCTTATATAAGAGTTTGTGTAATGGTTGCATATTTTGTAAATGTCACTTGATGTATTGTAAATGTTGTATAGATCCTTTGCTTAATTGAATTGTGATATGGCCATCCAATCAGGAGAGGGGGGCGCGATGAGGTGTTTGCGGTGAATGTGGAGAAGGCGGGAAAGTAGAGGAAAGGGAAGACGTGCTGGAGAAAAAAGACGGAGCACATGCTTGTGATTGAGGCTTGTCTTGTTGAAGGCCGATTACATATCAACAAGCGTAAAGATCCAAGATTGTGTCTGGTAAATGAAAGTAAACCTTCAAACTTTTGTTTTGTTTAGGCCTACGTTTGTTTTGTTGAGGTTATTTTTAGTTTCTTATGATTTAGCTTATGAAGCGATTGTGAAGCGTCTTTGAGCAATTGTAAAAGTGCTATATAAATTTGATCTATTATTATTATTATTATTATTATTATTATTATTATTTATTTAAGTTTAAAAAAAAGCACAAACTTTAACGAAAGCTCCACCGGACCAGTGCACATTCACTACCCGGTCAGTTAATTAGCATAAGTAGCTGAACATTAGTGGCCTGCCTGCTAGCTAACGCAGCCAGCGACGCTAAGGGATTTTCCCGTGGACCGCCCCACCAGGGTGTTTACCACGAGGGTTTGCTAATCTTCCTCTGGCGAAGAGGAATCGAGCGACAAGCCAGTGAGGAGCGCCTTTGTCCTTTCCACGGTCTTTCGCAGACTTTCCCAATACTTTCGAGGTCTTTTCCCACAGACATTCAAGGACTCCTTTCTCCTGGACACCTGGACGTGTGAGGGATTATACATAGTGCACGTAAACGTCTCTGAGAAGGAGAACGATTTCACAACCTGCTACGTGTGTTTGAACAATTCGCAAACTATTGACTCGTTCTTTCGACCTGCGGCTAGTGTGCCAGTGCCAGAGTCCTGCACGGGTCTTATTATACAAACCCGTACCCGCAATACTTGAAACCGCATGCGACCCGTGTTTCGACAGTAGCGCGAATTACATTCCGCTCACGACCCGACCCGCTATATAAATTAATATCGACACCCGACCCGCACCCAAAGGAAAATTAGACACATTAGATGGAACGCCGGGGAATTACACTATGCAGTGTTTGGCCTGGTGCTTTAGATTGCTCTGTAAAAAAAAGCACATCCACTGACGACGGTTTTAGTTGACTCCCCTGCAGGGTTTGAGTTATGATTCCATCTCTGTGGGGGTCTCTTAAAGTTGTTGACGGGGGTGGGTGGGTGGGAGACCGTACTGGCCTTGCGCTGAGTTGTTGAGGGGGGGGGGGGGGATATAGGACGTAAATATATGACTCTCATTGCCGTGGAACGCTCCGTTCACTTGCATGGTATGGCAAGCCAACCCCGCTAGAAAATGCCATCATTTAGTTACTTATCACCTTCATCAGGCCGTAAAAATCTCTGTAAAATGTAGAAAAACTGTGTATTTTACGCCGTTATGCGCAAAAATGCGCCGCTTTTTACGCCGCAATGGAGCCTTTCAAGAGCAGGCGTGAAAAAACTCAGTTTTGAGCATTCAAAACGTGTGTAAAATACGCGTGTTTTGAATGCTACAATCTGACAATAAATGGATTCGATCCGACAACCTCTGGCTCACAGAGGAAGCGTCTCTAGTGATTGGTCCACGGTGACCACATGTGTTTATTCGGATGCACTAATATATATCTATATGATGCTACAACTAACAACAAATGAGAGGAGAAATCACAACAAGATCTGTGCGTAACTGATTGGGCAGGATATAGATAGCCTATACAGTACCATAAGTTTCCCTACCTGAGGACACCCTACCTTAAACATTGAGATACCCTACCCTAAGTACCCTACCCTAAGACCTGTCTCTCTGTCTGCCTGTCTGTCCTCCAGGTTGAGGGACCATGGTCCTCCCTCAGCTCCTCCTCCTCCTGCTGCTCCTCCTCGGCCCCGCCCCCCCGGCGGTGTGCGGGCGCGTCCCCGATGATGTCATATCCCGGGTGGAGCTGCGGGGAGCGCCCCTGAGCCACCTGCTGCTGGACCCGCGCTCCGGCCAGCTGTACGTGGGCGGAGTCGACCACCTGCACCACCTCAGCCCCACCCTACAGCCCCTCAGCCACGCCCCCACCGGACCCCGCCTCGACTCCCCCGACTGCCTGCCCCCCATCCTGGCCCAGGACTGCCCCGCCGCCCGGCTCACGGCCAATCACAACCAGCTGCTGCTGCTCGACCAATGGGAGGAGGGGGAGGAGGGGGAGGAGGGGGAGGAGAGAGGGCTCATCGTCTGTGGGTCCGTCCTCCAGGGAATCTGCGACCGCAGGTGAGAGAATGTTTATACTACTACAGGTTAAAACGTCCTCATCCTCATCCTCATCCTCATCGTCATCCGCTTATCCGGGGTCGGGTCGCGGGGGCAGCAGCTCCAGCAGGGGGCCCCAGACTTCCCTTTCCCGAGCCACATTGACCAGCTCTGACGGGGGATCCCGAGGCGTTCCCAGGCCAGTGTTGAGATATAATCTCTCCACCTAGTCCTGGGTCTTCCCCGAGGTCTCCTCCCCACTGGTCGTGCATCTGGAACACCTCCCAAGGGAGGCGCCCAGTGGCAGATGCCCGAACCACCTCAACTGACTCCTTTCTAAGCAGTTAATGTACTATATACTACTGAAGGTTCATTAGTATACAGTACATATAAACTGGTATAATAGTTAGTTATGATATATAGGGTTAGGATTATGTTATGTCATATGTTATGTTATGTCATGTTATAAAATTTTATTTTATTTTATGTTTCTAATTTCAAAATTGCACTTTTGAGACCGTTTAAGGGGAAGAGAAAAAATAAAGTACATTTGTATTTTGTAACACAGTTGAGCCACTTTCATTATTTAAGAGCAGATTGAACCGAATCGAATCGGGATTCATCGATTCAGAACCTTATGAATCGAAATCGAATCGATTTAGGAAATTGGCCACGACACCCAGCCCTAACATTATGTCATGTCATGTTATATAATTCTATGTTACATAACGTTATATAACGTTACGTTATTTTACATCATGTTATATTATGTTAGGTTCCTTTATGTTGTATTATGTTATTGTTATGTTCTATAATTAATGCCATAACGTTACGTACCGTCGTGCTGTGTGTCCCAGGAGCCTGTTATGTTACATCATGTTATATTATGTTATTGTTATGTTATATAACGTTACGTACCGCCGTGCTGTGTGTCCCAGGAGCCTGGCCAACGTGTCGGAGCTGCTCTACGCGACCTCCGACCCGGTGGACACGCAGTACGTCGCCGCCAACGACCCGCGCGTCTCCACGGTGGCCGTCGTCATAACGACCGCCAGCAAACAGGAAACCGGCGGCCGGCTGCGGCTGATGCTGGTCGGGCGGGGCTACACCAGCCGGGGCCCCGGGGACGTCCGCCGGTCACGGCCCGCCGCCTGGCCCCGACCCCGCCCCCCCGCCTGGCCTTCTCCCAGGAGGAGGAGCTCGGCAAGCTGGTGGTGGGCAGCTACTCCGAGTACAACAACCGTTTCGTGTACGCCTTCCAGCACGGCGCGCACGCCTACTTCCTGCTGGCGCGCCGCGACACCAGGCACAGGAAGGAGTACCTCAGCTTCGTGGCGCGGCTCTGCGTGTCCGACCGCGGCTTCTACTCCTACGTGGAGCTGCCGCTGCTCTGCAAGGGGGGGTACAACCTGGCCCGGGGGGCGTGGCTCGCCCCCGACCTGGCCCGCCCCGCCCTCTTCGTCACCATGGCGAAGGGGCAGGCCTCGACGCCGGTGGCGACGGACCACTCGGCGCTCTGCGTCTACGGCATGGAGGAGCTGGACGAGATGTTGAGCGGCACGCAGGAAGTGTGCTACTCGCAGGCAGGAAGAGGAAGCAGCGGGCTGGAGGAGGCGTACATCGAGTACGCCGTGTCCTCGCGGTGTCTCCGCCTCCCGGCGGTACGCGCACGCACATGCACGCA
>OLKM01002632.1:18817-21317 GCA_900291075.1 Melanogrammus aeglefinus | reverse complement strand
GTGTGTGTGTGTGTGTGTGTGTGTGTGTGTGTGTGTGTACCTGGTAGAGATGAGGTGTGCGTGTGTGCGCGCGCGAGCGTGCGTGCGTGTTCTGTAAGTGTATGTATTCTGTGTGTGTTTTTAACTGTGTGTGTGTTTGGGTTATCACTGTTTGTGTGTGTTTGTTTTCTGATGTATGTTTGTGTGTTGCCTAGGTAACGCTGACCGTAGCCCACCTCCCCACCCTCTCGGAGCAAGACGCGTTGTCCTGCGCCTTTGGGCTCCTCCCACTACAGCAGACAGTCGTCACGGGAACCACTATCAACTGTCAATCACCCTCACCAGAACTCCTCCCAGCACGACCTACAGGAAGTGGTAAGAAGGCCCAACCCTAACTAATAATAACTACAGCTAACTTATAATAACTAACCCTAACTAATAATAACTAACCCTAGCTAATAATAACTAACCCTAGCTAAGAATAACTAACTAACCCTAATTAATAATAACGAACACTAACTAATAATAACTAACCCTAACTAATAATAACTAACGCTAGCTAATAATAACTAACACAAACTAATAATAACTAACCCTTACTGATAATAGCTAACCCTTGGTAAAATGAACTAACCCTAGCCCCACAGGAAGTGGTCAAATAAATCTAACATGTCATGTGACAGATCACCTGACCTGTCCTGTCTTATGTTGCGTTCACATCAGTGGAAATTATGGGGAACTCATATCCGCGACGTCGGAAAGTCCTCTTGAACGACACATCATGACGCTGTTATGATTCTACTTCCGTTCGGCAACTGGGGCCAGATTTTGATAACAGAGTAGCCCAGTTGGTGACCTATGGTTTAGTGGTGGCGGGCTCGAACGTTTTCATCAATATAAATTAAATCAACCCAGTGTTTCCCATACTTACACCAAAGTGTGACAAATTGATTCAGCTTTTTATTTTTTTTGGACTTTGAAACATAAATATCGTTCCGTTCATTCATCTCTGCATAGCACTCTTTCTCCCTGTCATTCTCGTTCGCACACGCACACCGAGACAAGCGCGCATGCATGCCAGTGGTGCCCGGGTACACTAACAGTATTTGATGAACCCGCGTATCACTGATACATGCACACGCACTGACAGCGGATTCGCCAGCGCCTCCTCTCGCTGTGCCTACAAAGGAAAACCCGAAGCAGCGGGATGTTTGCGATTAATGTGAAAAGCGGTTATAGTTTATATCTTTTACAACATTAGACCCCCAGTGCCGGCGATTTGAATTCGCTCTGCAGTTGGGACTGGAGATCGGGAAGATTGGGAAGTGGGCTGGTCCACTTTGAAATGTATTTTGTGTGTGCGATTGCTCGATTACGTGAAATGCGAACCAAATGCAGCGCACATGAACGGTCGCTGTGGGGAACATACGTAAGCGTGAGCGTCATCACTGACGAGCCGTCTCGTTATCACCAGGAGCGAGAATGCGCCTTTGATGATTGAGGATCACCTGTCCTGTCATGTCTCTATGAGTGACAGATCACCTGACCTGTCCTGTCTTTTTGAGTGACAGATCACCTGACCTGTCCTGTCTTTTTGAGTGACAGATCACCTGACCTGTCCTGTCTTTTTGAGTGACAGATCACCTGACCCTGCCCGTGTCTCTGATGTTCGGTCATGTGACCATCGCCTCCACCAGCATGACCTTCTACGACTGTGGCGCCGTAGGGCAGCTCAACACCACCTCCCCGTAGGTTACACACCGCTACACACTACTACACACGCTACACACTACTACACACTGCTACACACTGCTACACACTGCTACACACTACTACACACGCTACACACTACTACACACCGCTACACACCGCTACACACCGCTACACACCGCTACACACTACTACACAACACCACCTCCCCGTAAGTTACACACCGCTACACACCGCTACACACTACTACACACTGCTACACACTGCTACACACCGCTACACACTGCTACACACCGCTACACAACACCACCTCCCCGTAGGTTACACAGTACTACACACCGCTACACAACACCAGGTTACACACCGCTACACAACACCACCTCCCCGTAGGTTACACACCGCTACACACCGCTACACACCGCTACACACCGCTACACACTACTACACACCGCTACACACCGCTACACACTGCTACACAACACCACCTCCCCGTAGGTTACAATATACTGCACACTACTTTGTGTGTGTGTTTGTATAATGTGTGTGTATTTTGTGTCCTGTGTGTGTGTATAACTTGTGTATTGTGTCGTGTGTGGGTAACATGTGTGTTTGTGTGTGTTAGGTGCATGGCGTGTGTATCCAGTGTGTGGGAGTGTAACTGGTGTCCTCTGGACCAGACCTGCTCCTCTGACCACAGATGTCAGCACGCCCTGCACAACCACAAGGTAACCACGCCCCCTTTAGCCACGCCCTCTGTAGCACGAGCCCTCTGCAGCCACGCCCTCTGTAACCACGCCCTCTGTAGCCACGC
>OLKM01002632.1:0-14063 GCA_900291075.1 Melanogrammus aeglefinus | reverse complement strand
GGTATCCGCGGCCTCGCCCAGCGGCTGCTTGTCTTCTTGTTTCTTCTTCCAGCAGCCGCTTCAGAGAATGTCCTTCTTGTATATAACCCTGAGGGCTCCTTGCATTGCTGGTTCTTGCTTCTACCAGAGGAAGCCTGCGGCCGGCTGCTCTCGGCCCTCTGGGGCTGACTGCGACCCACAGGGACGAGGAGAACAGAGAGGGAAACAAAGCCATGAGTAACGTCAGCAAAATTAAGTCATTCATTCATCGATATCTATCTGATATCCAAGCCTGTGCTGCTGGATCTCCTTGATGCAATCAACAAAGGTTGGCTCCTGCTGACGTACTGCTGCATAGATGAGAATCGACAAGGCCGGGAGAACTCTAAAGACAGAAACCAACAACATTATAATTGGCTGTGAGACATGGCAGTCTACACAATGGACGGTGTTATTCAACGTAACCAGGCAGCTATCCGGGCAGGAAGGCTGCACAGGTCAGCTCCAAGTGGAGGATGGGAAGTAATGTTTTAAAGGACCAATAGAAAAAAGGCAGAACTACAATTGAAAAGTTAAAAGCATGGACTAGTCATTTTTGGCACCATTGCACCGACGGTGAACTCAATGCTACTCGTTACCCTACATTTTTTTCCCCAATACATCCTCATCAGGCAGGGGGGTGTCCTCTGAGTTCCCTGATCTGCTTTGCTCACTGATATCCGATGACCATCCTGATGGGGAGGAGACATCACTGCTGCTTGGGGGTGATGACTTGGAAGACTAAGGATTCATGTTTGGGGGGGAGTGGGGGGGGGGGCGACACGGAGATACAGGGGATAGAAGAACGGAACAGGGATAGAAAAGGAAAGGATGTGGCCCTGGAAACAGGAGAAGATGGGGACGCAGAAGAAGAGGCGGGGGATCAGAAAAAGGGGAGATGTAGTGGGGGAAACATGAGTAGAGGGGAGAGATGTAGTGGGAGAGCATGTAGTGGGGGAGCGAGGCAGAAGAGGGCAGGGAATGTGTGGGGGAGAACACGAAAAAAGGGCAGGGATGTAGTGGGGGAGACACGAGAAGAGGGGAGGGATGTAGTGGGGGAGACACGAGTATAGGGGAGAGATGTAGTGGGGGAGACACGAGAAGAGGGGAGGGATGTAGTGGGGGAGACACGAGTATAGGGGAGAGATGTAGTGGGGGAGACACGAGAAGAGGGGAGGGATGTAGTGGGGGAGACACGAGTATAGGGGAGAGATGTAGTGGGGGAGACACGAGAAGAGGGGAGGGATGTAGTGGGGGAGACACGAGAAGAGGGGAGGGATGTAGTGGGGGAGACACGAGAAGAGGGCGGGATGTAGTGGGGGAGAGACACGAGAAGAGGGAGGGATGTAGTGGGGGAGACAAAAATAAGAGGGAAGTATATTGATCGTGGGGAGATGCGAGAAGAAGGGAGAGGATTGTCGTGGGGGAAGACACGAAGAGGGGCGGGATGTAGTGGGGAGACAACGAGAAGAAGTAGGCAGATTTAGGGGGCGTGTTTGGGGGAGACTCAAGAAGAGGGGAGGGATCGTAGTCGGGGATGAAATAAGAAGGGGGGAGGGATGTAGTGGGGGAGACACGAGAAGAGGGGAGGGATGTAGTGGGGGAGACAGGAGAAGAGGGGAGAGATGTAGTGGGGGAGACAGGAGAAGAGGGGAGAGATGTAGTGGGGGAGACAGGAGAAGAGGGGAGGGATGTAGTGGGGGAGACAGGAGAAGAGGGGAGGGATGTAGTGGGGGTGTAATAAGAAGAGGGGAGGGAAGTAGTGGGGGAGAATCGGGAAGAGGGGAGGGATGTCTTGCGGGTGGGGGATGGACATGAGAAGAGGGGGAAGGGACTGTCTTGGGGAGACTGAGAAGAGGGGAGGGATGTCTTGGGGGAGACATGAGAAGTGGGGAGGGATGGGAAAGTGTGGAAGAAAGAGGGTTCCTTCTGTGGCAGCGATAAAACCACAGGAGGTGCCGGGCGCTGGTCAGGGGCTCCTCCATCTTCCTCCATGGCACGCTGTTTGACGAAAGGTGAGAATAATTTATAATATTACAATATTTGAATGATGATGGGTAAAATAATCATGATAGCCTACATGCTTAATTAAAAAAATGATAATTAAAGAAAACACAAGAAGTTATTATGCATACATATTCAAACGTTTGAACGGTGTATATACACCATTATAGACTGTGTTTCCCCCAGTACTGTATGGTTAAGGCGGCCGCGTCAACAATAAGGCCCCGCCTTGACTGCCAATGTATAAAAAATTACACGATGTTTAAAAAATAAATTAGCTCATTGTCACATTGGCGGGGCAATTCTCTGGGGCGGACAAGGCAGAGCAAGGGGCGGCCTTGGCCCTTATGCGACTTATGGGGGCCACTTCCAATCAGCGCGCCTGAGCATCCATTTTTCAAGGCGAGCAGGATACATAGCGCTACAATTTTACACCGAAAGGCATCTTTTTTTTATAGGGGAAACACCGTTATACTACTGGTATATATATACCTTGGTCTGGGGGATACTCGATTCTGATTTGCTGCAGGATGTGCCTTAACCCATAAGTTACGGACAACCTGATCCAGTATTTTCCAGTAAAATGTCTGTTCAGCCTTCAACGAGAGCCTGGTAAATTGTGCAAAATGTATTAAAACTGTAATCCGAAACGTGGTTATATGCTGTACGACCCTTATAGATTGTGGTATAAAGGCTATGACGAATTTCAAATTATAAATATGTACACTTTATGTTGAAAGTATAGACCGTCGTGATACCGATTGAAACGAATGGCGCAGTGATGCCGTCTTTAACCAAGAGCTGGTAAATTGTGAAAAATGAATGAAACTGTAATCAGACAATGCAGTTATATGCCATGACCCTAGAGTATCTGTATTATAAAGGCTGGGACGAATTTCGAATTATAAATATGTACATGAATGCATAACGTTAGCTCTCTGGCTCATAGCTAAGCAGAAATGAAGATACTCCCGATGCAAAGTCGTAGCTAAAGGTCCGTCCTATTTCCTGGAGGAGTGAATAACGTTTCTGTTGCATAAGAACCTTACATGAGGGTAATGATTGTTCCAGGTATTAGTCAAACCCTCAGGCGTTACCAGAGAAACAAAGTTATTGCTTGTGTGAAAAACTTTAGATTTGCATTGAAAAAGGCATGAATATAAAAATGAATGGTCTTAATTTATTTTCTTTGGCAAGTGACCATGGTATAAGCGGGATAATGCGCTTTGCTTCGAGGTGACTATCAGGTATTAATGGACCACGCAGAGGCCTAACCATCCGACGTGCACAGCGGAGGACCTTCGTACAAGGGATAATGCAGAATGCCGGTGTTACACCGAATTCTGCGACCCGTCGAAAAGTGTGACCCCAGAGGGCGCTGTTGCACATTTTCTGCAACATGCACGAGTCTGAAGCTAGACTCGGAATGGGTACGATCGTTTTGTGACACCGGGCAATGCTTTCTTTCTTGAAAGCGTCTTACTGAGCGTCTTATGGGGAAAGAAGCAACGCTGATGGATTGACGTAATAAACACCTTATCCATTCTATGGGTCTGTGAAATGCAAATGAAATTCAAATGTAGCCTAATTAGCACATTTTATGTTTTTGTTATAATGCCACCGTTTTTATTTGTATGCCCACCGCGTGATTATTTTTTTACTGCCGTTTATGAAATATAATATGAAACTAATGCCACATATTCATTCATGCGTTCGATCCATCACAGAGTCCACAAAGCAGCAGGTCGCAATCCCCGATGGGTCACAATTTCATGACAGCATGCCGTCGAAATCTGCGACCACACTAAATGCGGGGAAAATGAGTCAAACCCCAACCAAATGTTTTCAGGTCATTTGTCGTCCTCATATCTGTATTTGGCCTAATTTTTCCTGCATTTACAGTGTGGGCGCAGAATTCGACGGTGCGCTAGATTGATTGTGGCATCGTTGATTGCGACCTGCGTTGCTTGTGGACTCTGTGATGATCGCAGACATGAATAATTGTGTCCAAATACAGATATGAGGACGACAAATGACCTGAAAACATTTGGTTGGGGTTTGACTCATTTTCCCCGCATTTACAGTGTGGTCGCAGATTTCGACGGTCTGCTGTCATGAATTGTGACCCATCGGGGATTGCGACCTGCTGCTTGTGGACTCTGTGATGATCGCATACATGAATAATTGTGGCATTAGTTCATATTTATTTCATAAACGGCAGTAAAAAATAATAACGGTGGGCATACAAATAAAAACGGTGGGCATTAGGCCTATAACAAAAACATAAAATGTGCTAATAGGCTACATTTGATTTCATTTGCATTTCACAGACCCATAGAATGGATAAGGTGTTTAGTACGGTCAATCACCGTTGCTTCTTTCCCCATAAGACGCTCAGTAAGACGCTTTCAAGAAAGAAAGCATTGCCCGGTGTCACAAAACGATCGTACCCATTCCGAGTCTAGCTTCAGACTCGTGCATGTTGCAGAAAATGTGCAACAGCGCCCTCTGGGGTCACACTTTTCGACGGGTCGCAGAATTCGGTATAACACCGGTCATTATCGGAAAATCAGGGCTTATTTTCGATATCAGCAGAGAAATAGTTCGCCAAAGACGTTGACGTCGCTTGCAACCGAATACGCGGGGTCACCGGACCACTTGCGGAGTGAAACGAAAGTCGGACTCAGGCAAAAAAATCCACTTTCCTTGACAGCGGTCATATGCTTAGCATGGGTTAGGCTATATTAAAAAAAAAATGTATTTAACCGCCGGAAGTCGGGAAGGCCACACACACTACCGTTCAAAAGTTTGAAGGGTCAATGCAGCCTGCGGCCATCACAACGTTCAGGTCGCTTCATGTTCAAAGCCCATGGTTCAAAGAACAACAAATAAGAAGTTGGCAGCAAAATGTGTTTTAAGAAAATAATATATTCAAACAAGGCTTCAGTGTTGGCCGTAAATATCGGGTAATCGGGATTATTAGGCTTACATACTGTAAATGCCAATAATTATATTGTTTACGTTTCATAATTTGATTAAAGGTTTCCATCGCAACCTGAAGGAAAGATAGCAAGGTGTAACATTCAAGAGTTATGATTAGGTTTCTATTTTACCTGTCTGGAGCAACAACCACCCATGTTTTCTTTCCTCTCGAACAAGTGAAGTACAAATAATTATAAACTTAGGAATAATTAGCAACAATTAGCAAAGACCACTTCGTGAAGCGTGTGTCCGCGTAGCGTCTCGGTTGAATGAGGCACAGCGGTCGTCAAGGTGACGACTTCAAGAACCTCTTAAAACAAGCCTTATATAGTAATGTGATGGATGTCGACATCAGCGGCGACTGGTCATTAGGTTGGCTCGGCCCCACCTACTCTCACAAGAAAAAAAATATATATATATATATATATATTTATAATTTTCTTTATATATAAAATAATCTCCCCAGAAAGTACTGTAAAATAATAAGTAGTCGACCTTGGCTTTCTTCTTCCGGCTGAGTTCGTCTGGAGGGGCTAGCCCCACGCCAAAACAAAAATTGGGGTTTTCAACTTTTAATGTTCGAATAATATTTTCAACACCTGACAATACACTTGTAATGCAGCGTTGAATTGATGAATATCTTCCGCAAGGGTACCTAGTAGGCCTAGGGTTGTCGCGGTGTGGACATTTTCACAACACCGGTATTACCGAGTATAAACGGTATAAACTTTGAAACTAGGTCAACCGCCATCTTCTCCGTCAACTCTCCTCTCACACAACTCTCCGCGCCAATTCTCGGTGACAGCGTCTCATAACGTTCTATATATAATAGTATATTATAATTTTATAGATTAATATCACGGCCAAAAGCTCTGTGCGCCTCCGGATGGCCGTAGCGCGGGGAGCTCGTAGGAATTGGGATTCGCGGGGTTTGTTTACTGGCTTTGCTATGGTTACCGGTCTTGTAAGGAAGCGCGCCAAATCTCTTCCCCACAGAGCAGAACTATGGCCTATTTTACACATTTTTATTTTCTAAATTATATTAATTTTTAATGATTTTTTTTGTTATTACTGGAAAAAAAAAAAAAAAATAACTCGATGTTACCCCTAGTACCCAGCACTTTTCAAACCACACTCAAGCTTATGGTTATTGTCCCCACGACCCCACCACTTCTAAAAACAAACTGACGCCCTTGGTTTGATGAAACATTGAGGGCCAGATGTCTCCATGTTCTGATCCCAGCAAGGGGGCCCGGTCCAAAACATCTGCTGCTCAACTACTAGAATAAGACCCCTGCTTGCTAAGGTTCTTTAGTTGGACAACAGGGGGCGCTTTGCCATTAAAAATATCCCACCAGTTGGAATAGTAGTGATTAAATATTTGCAAACAAAAATGGCGCCGCCGCTCTTACGATTAACTATCCAACTTATTACATGGTATGTTCAAACAAAATGTGGAATAGCTCAGATTAATCACGCTTGAAGCGAGTATGCTCTTTTTCATCTAGAAACTTACGTTTAGATTGGCTTTGAAATCATAAGTATACATTGAGTAGGGCCTATCCATGAATTACATTATATACATTGAGTATATATCTATGTTAAAAAGCCACTGCTGGTGGTTACAGTAGTCCTCCCACAAATACATTAGCTTTGAGTATAATATAAGGGCCACTGATTGGTTACAGGTAGTGCACCATGAATACATTTAATATATCGAGTATATATCTATATTAAAGAGCCACTGATGTTTATAGTCCTCCAGTGAACACATTAGAAATATACTTTGAGTATATAAAGAGCCACTGATGGTTACAGTTAAGTGCTGCATGAATACATTAATATACAATGGTATATATCTATATTAAAGAGCCACTGATGCATATAGTCCTCCATGAATATTATTAGATCAGGGGTCACCAACCACAGTGCCAGCGACCATGGCGCCCGTAAGGACCATCAGAGGGGTCCCACAGGCCTGTTCTACTAAAGCACTAGTACTATCAGTCTTTAGAACAACTCTTTCCCACGTTTTTTAGTCATTGTTGGATTATTATTGTGTAGAGAAATCATTATACATGACTTACTTAAATTAACATCTCCTTCACATAGATGAGTATCATTAAACATTAATAGTAATATATAACTAAAGGCAAACTGAGCAAATTGTGTATAGAATTGGGTGCCTTTCGTATTACTCAGTACCCATGAAGTAGCTCTTCAGGTTCAAATTTGTGGGGACCCTGAGATTTAGATATACATTGAGTAATATATCTGTATTAAAGAGTCACTGTCCAACATGAATACATTAGCTATACTTTGAGTAATATAGCTGGTCAGCTCTGATTGGTCCGACAGCACCAGCAGCCGGCTCCTGCTTGGCTCTGATTGGTCCACAGTGCAGCAGTTGCTCACTGCAGGGACAATCAGATCAACCAATTATCAAAGGGGTTTGTAATACTATGCCGCCCATTTAGCCGAGGTAAAAATGACAGATGTGTGATTTTCCATGTTTTTGTGTATTTACCTAAACATATTTTCAACCCAACTTTTGCACTACAGCACTCACCGCAATTTTCTTCAGGAAATCAATTTCTAGTTATCTTTGGTCTTTTGAGGATAGTTGGACTAGCCCACAATTTGAATTGTGCAAACATCCAAGCCGTCTTTGTACCAGTAGATCCTATGTATTTCCTCATTTCTTCTGCATTTGCTTGGCGACTGAAGATGTGAAATATGTCTACCCAGGGCCCACCCAGGACCTAACCAAGCGCCTAACCGCCTACACCAGGGCCTATGGCCCTTACACAGGGGTACCCAGGGCCCACCACCATTGTGCGTACCCTCAGGGCTTAACAAAGGGCCCACTCAGAGCCCACCTAGGGCTCACCATCAGGCCCTACCAGGCTTACCCACAACAGGGGCTTAACCCATTATCACTCATTGGATAACAGGGCCTACCCAGGGCTCACTCAGGGGCCAGGGCCTACTGCAGGGCTTAATCAGGGCCCACTCAGAGCCCACCCAGGGCTCACTCAGAGCCTACCCAGGGCTTAACCCGGGCCCACCCAGGGCCAGGGCCTACCCAGGGCCTACTCAGGGCCTAACATAACAAACTTTTATTTCCGGAATCAAAGATTTTTGTCCTTAACTAACTGATATGTTAGGATAAGGTTAATAATAAGTCAACTCAAATTCATAGGAAGTTCATTCACTGAGGTCCTCATCACCTTCAAGCCCTCATAGGCTACCTGTCCGTTAGCCGCTGCACACCTCAGATAATCCACTAATTCATATCCTCAGCTGGGGTGCCAATGGGTGTCGGTGGGTTATCATAGCAAATAAAATTCATTAACCGTCGCTATTATATATGACAGCTTTTTGAAACGAAACCCATAGTCAACTCACCAACTAAAAGTTGAGGCTATTTATTTTGTATAGCTTATTGGAAATATAGACTACGTTTAATGCCTACATGTCTACATTTTTCTCCCACCAAGTGGAATACATGAAGGGTAACACTTTACAATAAGTGTTAAATAATTATAAATTAACTAACACATTAGTTAATGCCAGTGATAAAGAATAATATAGCATTACCAAAGGGTTGTGGCGGGTTAGGTTCAAGGTTCGGCTAGTGTGTGTGTTGTGTGTTGTGTGTGTGTGTGTGTGTGTGTGTGGTGTTGTGTGTTAGTGTGTGTGTGTGTGGTGTGGTTTGGTGTGTGTGTGTGTGTGTGTGTGTGGTGTGTGTGTGTGGTGTGTGTGTGTGTGTGTGTGGTGTGTGTGTGTGTGTGTGTGTGTTGTGTGTGTGGTGTGTCCTTGCTGCTACCGACAACAGTCCAAAGGGAAGAGAGAAACGTCAGATTTGAGCACAAACATTTGCCCATCATATAGCAGACCTGACAAACGTGTCCCGCCCATTCGTTGCGAAAGCAAAGCAGGTTAGTGCCGACCTCTTCCCGGGCGGTCACGTTCCTCGACCAAACCCCGGACGGGAGGCTCACAATGTGCGAAATCTATAGCCAGAGAGAGGCGGATCTACAGTTTAAATGGTTGTAGTGGCAAGGTAAGCGAAGGCGGGACTTTGAAAAAGAGGGATGATATCCGTTTCCGTAGATATGTGTCTGAATATGCCTTGTCATCTAATGTTTATTAAAAAAACTGTATATGTTTGCTTCTGTTGTTATTATTGTCGTGTTGTTATTTTTCTGTTCCAGCGCTGCTGACTGTTGGCAGTGCACATCAGGAGTGTTAGACCGGAAGTTCCATTTAGGGCCTGACCGGGAACGTACTGATCCCCATCCACACTAGTAAACCCTCTCTCCCGCTGAATCATGTGTAGACAATGACCAGTGTTGTCGCCCACACGGTATCAGGCAGTGGAGCGCCGTGGAGAGAAGCGAGGCCAGCCAGTGCATCTCTGCCCGCAGCTAGCTAGCTTACTGCTCCCAGAGCTAGTACTAGCTTCCACAGCAAGCACTGCGGGAACAGTGGCACGAACGGACAAAACCAAACATGAGGAAGAGTTAAAATCGTCATTTATATCCTCGGAGAACCGACGGAGTGGGCACATTCGAAGTTAAAGCAAGTGGCTGGTATCCGTGTTAATGCGATCAACTTATGTCAAGAAGACAGCATCAGAGCTGTTAGCTTGCCTAGCATGTAGTACGTTAGTTTAACTTGCACTGTAGTCTTGGTTGTACGAGGGACCTCTGAATGGAGTGACGGTCTGACAAGACTTTCGGGGTGAAGTTGCGGTCCAGGACACAGGTGCTTGAGGGCGTTGTTGTCTTCGCCCTCTGACTGGGGATCATTAAAGGGGCTTGGGCATTGTGCTACCTTCAGTCTATGAGCCCATCAGACGTTGGACAGCAAGGCCAATCAGTCCAGACAAGTTAAGACGACTAGACACTCCTCGACTGGCTTCGCCACTGTCATCATAATCCTGTTCTCGGTGTGTTTCGATCTGTTTTCCGGGTGTGGTGTGTGTGTGTGTGTTGTGTGTGTGTGTGTTGTGTGTTGCTGTGTGTGGTTGTGTGTGTGTGTGTGGTTGTAGTCGAATAAAAGGGGGGAACACACCTTTACGTTGGTTCGTTTTTTTTGACAGATTGAATAGTGTGGCTGGTCAGTCCCACAACGCGCGTGTTGCGCGCGAGGACTGTGGGTGTTGTGGTGTGTGTTGTGGGTGTGTTGGGTGTGTGTCGTGTGTGTGTGGTGGTTTACATGTCGCGCAAATGGGGTGTAGTTTGGAGGCAGCAGGCTCGCACCTTGGTCTTAGCCGTGTCAGGGAAGTATGAAGCATCTTGTTTAGGAGCTAGGCTGCTATGATGTAACACATGCATAAGGATTCGCCTGGTTCACTTTTTTCAAATGAACTATTGTAATGTGTGAATGGGCTGAGTGTGGAAAAGTCTAATTGGGGACCTAGCCAATTGAACAAACAGGGCCCACAGGATTTAGTTTGTAAAAACCCCGGGGGGGGTTCGTCCATCGTAGTCACTTGCTTAGTATTAAAAGTGCGGAAGACCACAGCCCTTAAGGCTTAAGGTTCTCAAAACTCTGGCCTTTGGTCCATTGCGGATTGGACCAAGGCTCATCCCAAACATGAAATCACAGAAGCTTTCTTGTGTCAAAGGGAGACTTCTTTATTAACATTAAAAGAGAAAAATGACGCGATATACTCTGTGCTCTGTTGTTTCTTTGCATTTTGGGGACCGTAATTTGCATTCCCTTTTCACGCTTCTCTGCCATTGCTTTCCGTATGAGCCTTGATTCTCATCTTATCTTGTCTTCTTTTTCTTGGGCCTCACACGTGGCCAGCATGAGCTGCGAGACCAAGTTGCCGTGAAGATCTTGACAGAAGAAGGATCGGAGTCTGGACGGGGTGTCGGTCAAAGATCGCGGAGATCAGAACCTCCAAGCTCTTCCGGCACTCGCTTACATAATCAAAACTGTATAAGTCCCCCACCGTGCCGACGCGTGCCACCACGGTGGCATTTTGAGGCTTTTAATGATATGGTCTGGAACCATCCCTCTCCTGAAAGGTCTGTTTGACCGGACTCATCTCTTGTTTATTTATCTTTTGTGGTTATCTTTATCCATCTAAAGTCAATGTGGAGATTTGCAGCCTTGTTGTGTGGATGGTTCATGGTGAGCTTGGTTAGGAATGAAACAGACGGTTTTTCCACTAGTCTGGTTTCCTTTGGTATGCAAGCCCAGTTTTGGAGACGGGTCTCGCCGGGATGGCGTTTCGCGGCGTGCGTGCGGGAGTTCCCGGCGGTCCGCGGGGCGGTTAGGTCATAGGTTATACTTCAAGAGTTTCCGGTGTTTGTTTTACCGTTTCGGTTCGAGCTAGTTGCAGGTCAGTTTTTTAGAGATGGAGTATAGTTTCTAACAGAGAATATGCAAAGGAAAATTGCTATTTTGTGGTATAGTGAAAATGACTGCATCCCGCTTTCTGCAAGGTAAATAAAAAAAAATCAGGCAGGGTGCTATTATGTAAATTAGATAACCTATAATTGAGAACAGAAACTAACGCTGTTTGCACTTGAAAACATGAGCGTGTGTTGATGCACACATGGGATTATCTCTGCATTTTGAATTGTTAATTTTAAAATGTTAGAGACCATAAACTCCCCTTCCAGCAGTTGTCTGCACTAGATTTAGGGCTGTAAAAAACCCATATTGATATGATTGTCTTCGGTCACCTGACAAAATTTGTCAGGAAAAAAGCCCACTAAAGGAGGCTATTTGAATAGTTAATGGTAGCCTGGCCAATAAACTATGGACTAATTGAGGTAATCATCTTTTTCGCTGTAATGGGTGACTGACCCTCTCCCTTTTTCTGGGGACAGTCTCAGCTTCTGATGACCTGCACCATTAAGGAGAACGGATTGTCTAAGTATGAGTATTATTGAAATGGCAGGTTGTGGTTATGATTAATATACATTTTTGGACTCCTTGTAATTAGTCTTTTGTCTATAGGAGATAGCTGTGACTGACCTCACGTGCAGCGGTCTACTCTATGGCTTTTAGTACCCATATCAGGCGATGCCAATCACAAACCGTAGGCTGTCAATACAATATATATAACATTTCTATATTTTGAGGAGCCTACTTTGGGTTCGTTTTTGCTGTTGACCAAAGCATTAAAAACACCTCAATGAAACCGTTTGGCATGTCTGGCACCCAGCTGATTACTTTATAAGAATAGACTTCATGTTGCTGTAAATGTTCACCATTTTCATTCTATAAGTAACATCATATATTTGTTGTTTATATGACCGCTGTACTGCAATGTCCCCGTTATTTTAGAAAATCTGGTCCCCTACAATATATATTCTCCCTGGCCGTGACCCAATTGCTGTCGAGGGCAGGAGTCACTATGACTGTGTTTAGATATTTTGATGATGCAATGTCTTAACTATAAACACAGGATCCACTTATTGAAGCAAACACAGTGAACACACCCATTGATCATTCTCTCTTTAGTCCCCTATAGGGGAACGTAACATGCATACTAGGGTGTGCAAAATTGGATTCATATAAGAATCACGATCTCATTTACTGCGATTCAGATTATATTAAATTTAAAAAAAACTATATATATATATATATTTTTTTATAACTCCTTTTTTTTAAAGCTACTGATACATATTTATGTTTGTGTAACAGTATGGGTTCCACATGATATTTTGGTGTGCAACATCCTGCTCGTAAAACATCGCATCTTTTCTCAACTGTACCATTTTATTATACAGAAGCACTGATTTTTGTTCCGAACTTATTATAGCTGCTTCTTGAGTAGCAGTTGGGTCCACACACAGTGGAAAAGGCACTTCCTTAGAATTTGAAGGCGCATGTTTAACTGCCACCTATTTCTTTATAGAGGACTTTTATTTTTGTTACTAAGCAATATGGATATTTGCTTTTATGCACAGTTTCAACAATCCGATCTAAGCATGATAAATGTTTTAAAAACTTAATACGTGTATAATACACTTAATTCTCCATTTATTCCATGTCTTTCTGCAAAGCAGACTGGAGCAGTCATGAGGTCCTTTGCACACCTTATAGATTGACAATGTACTTATTGTAAGTCGCTTTGGATAAAAGCGCTGCTAAATGCCTAATGTAAATGTAAGCAGAAATCATGGATGACTCAAATCGTTTTTGAATCGAATCGTAGCCCAAAATCGAATCGAATCGTGAGATAGTAAAAATCCCACCCTAATGAATTACCATGATAATAACTAACCATTTGTTACAAACCTACTGCAGCTGATAGGAGAGCCTGGCGGGTTTGTGGTCAGACATATAGGCTTTTATCTGGCGCCCAAGCCAAAATTTGCAGTTCAGCCAGATATCTAAAGCAACTTAGATATGAGCTATTAATTTCATCACAGTTCAACGTAAACTATCAGAAAAAATGCTGCACGTACGTTTCTAGTTGGACAAAGTGTAGAGAGCGGGAAATCACAAAACAAGGGTTTGGCTCCGTCTTCTACCTTATCAAAACACACGGTTTCTCCCATGGCCTGGACATTACAAAAGCTGGTTGTATGAATCATGTGTCCCCTATTTGATGCTAACCTGCTGGGCAATAATCTTAAATAATCCCAAAACCTCCTTTATTTATTTTTTTTGAGGTTATCAATTATCGAGCACACCTACAGACATCTCATGGTATTGGGTATGTATCAGGAGGGAGCTATTTGACTACATCTGCAAGAATGAAAGGTAAATGCATGCACAGGGTGGTGGAGTGGGGCTTGACTTTCTGGTTGTTGAATGTCAGTGTATTTGTCAGTATTAATGTGGGCTCGAGTTGTAGCTACAGCATAGCTATATCCTTTGGAGATAGAAGTGGACAAGAATTAATGATTTATGGAAAGCATTGCCTGATGGATTGGGACTTGGTGGTGGAGTTTTATCCTTGAGAACTCTCTAGTTCAAATATTTGGATTAAATAGCTGCTGAGTAAAATAATACGTTGTGCATACATTGATTTAACGTTGTTAAATTCTCAACATTAATAATTTCTTTTGATCGACTAACTT